>APFE030727721.1:0-21285 GCA_000404065.3 Pinus taeda | reverse complement strand
AAAACCTAAGGGATCAAGAAGAGTAAGAGATTGATATTAAAAACACAAAAGATTAATAAAGCTTACCATGATTGATATTATAAACCCAAGTTAATAATAAACCCAAAGGATTAATACTAAACCCCAAGGGATTATGAACCCAAGGAAACAATATTAAACCCAAGGGACTAATATTATAAACCCAACATTGGTAAACCCTAATATAAATATTAGAAAGACTAAAATAAACATGGTTTATTTTCATGGTGAGACAATCCTTGTCATAATGTAGCATTCAACCATGGCTACCTATAATTGTCAATGGCTGACCATGATTGATATTATAAACCTAAGGGAATAATAAACCCAAGGGATTGATATTATAAACCCAAATGAATAATAAACGCGAGGTATTAATACAAAAACCCCAAGGGATTGTGAACCCTAGGGAATAATATTAAACCCAAAGGACTAATATTATAAAACCAATGTATATAAACCATAAGATAAATATTATAAACACTAAAATAAACATGATTGACCATCATTTATTTTCATATTGAAACAATCCTTATCACAATTCCATGTTGGACCATGGTTAACTAATGTTGACTTCATAATAAACCATGGTTGACTACGGAATAATAAATCCAACCAATTGATATTATAAAACCAAGGGAAAAATAAACCCAAGGGATTAATACTAAAATCCCAAGGGATTATGAAAAACCCAAGGTCTATAAACCCTTAGTGGAGACAATTTGTTTCATAATGTGAGATCGGACCATGATTGACCACAATCGACCATGGTTAGTTATGGTTGACCATGATTGATATTATAAACTGAGTTAACAATAAACCCAAGGGATTGATATTATGAACCCAAGGGAAACATAAATCCAAGGGATTATGAACCCAAGGGAATAATATTAAACCTAAGGGACTAATATTAGAAACCTAACATTGATAAAACCAAATATTAATATTACAAGCACTAAAATAAACATGGTTTATTTTCACGGTGAGACAATCTTTGTCAAAATGTGACATTCAACCATGGTTGAACATGGTTGGCTATGATTGACAATGGTTGACCGTCATTGATTATAAACCTAAGGGAATAATAAACTCAAGGGATTGATATTATAAATTAAGACTAATAATAAAACTAAGAGATTAATACTAAAACCCCAAGGGATTATGAACCCAAGGGAGTAATATTAAACCCATGGGACTGATATTATAAACCCAACATTGGTAAACACAAATATAAATACTAAAAACACTAAAATAAACAAGGTTTATTTTGATGGTGAGACAATCCTTGTCACAATGTGACATTCAAACATGGTTGACCATGGTTGGCTATGATTGACAATGGTTAACCATGATTGATATTATAAACCTAAGGGTTTAATAAAACCAAGGGATTGATATTATAAACCGAAATGAATAATAAACTCAAGGGATTAATACTAAAACCCGAAGGGATTATGAACCCAAGGTTATAATATCAAACCCAAGGGACTAATTTTATAAACCCAACATTCATAAACCCAAACATAAATATTACAAACACTAAAATAAACATGGCTTATTTTCATGGTGAGATAATCCTTGTCACAATGCGACATTCAACCATGGTTGGCTATGATTGACAATGTTTGACCATGATCGATATTATAAACCTAAGGGAACAATAAACCTAAGGGATTGACATCATAAACCCAAAGGAATAATAAACTCAACAGATTAATACTAAAACCTCAAAGGATTATGAACCCAAGAGAATAATATTAAACCCAAGGGACTAATATTACATACCCAACATATATAAACCCTAAGATAAATATTATAAAAACTAAAATAAACATGATTGACCATCATTGATTTTCATATTGAGACAATCCTTATCACAATTCCATATTGGACCATGGTTGACATCATAATAAACCATGGTTGACTCGGGAATAATAAACCCAAGCGATTGATATTATAAATTGAGAGAACAATAAACCCAAGGGATTAATACTAAAATCCCAAGGAATTATGAACCTGAGGGAATAATATTATACAACCAAGGTATAGAAACCCTCAGATAAATACTAAAAATACTAAAATAAACATTGTTGAAATAATAAACCCTAAGAATTAATATTTTAAACTCAAGGGACTAATAAACCAAAGGGATTATTAATATTATAAACACAAGGAACAATAAACCTAAGGGATTAATACTAAAGCCTCAATTGTTTATGAACCTAAGGGAATCATATTAAAGCCAAGGGATTAATATTATAAACCCATGGTATATATACCCTAAGTGGAGATAATTTTTTTAATAATGTGAGATCAAATGATGATTAACCATAGTTGACCATGGTTGGTTATGGATGAACATGATTGATATTATAAACCTCGATTAATAATAAACCCAAGCGATTAATATTATGAACCCATGGAAAACATAAACCCAAGGGGTTAATACTAAAACTAAAGGGACTATGAACCCAAGGGAATAAATTAAACCCAAGGGACTAATATTAAAAACCAAACATTGGAAAACCGAGATATAAGTACTACAAACGCTATAATAAATAAGGTTTATTTTCATGGTGAGACAATGCTTCTCACAAAGAGACATTCAGTAATGGTTGGCTATAATTGACAATGGTTGACCATCATTGATATTTTAAACCTAAGGGAATAATAAATATAAGGAATTGATATTATAAACCGAAACGAACAATAAACACAAGGGAGTAATGCTAAAACTCCAAGGGATTATGAACCCAAGGGAATCATAGTAAACCCAAGGGCCAAATATTATAAACCCAACATTGGTAAACCAAAATATAAATACTACAAATACTAAGATAAAAATGATTTATTTTCATGGTGAGACAATCCTTGTCACAATGCGACATCCAACCATGGTTGACAATGGTTGGCTATGATTGAAAATGGTTGACCATGATTGATATTATAAACCTAAGGGAGTAATAAATCCAAGGGATTGATATTATCAAGCCAAAGGAATAATAAACCCAAGGGATTAATATTAAAGCCCCAATATATTATAAACCAAAGGTAATATTATTAAACCCATGGGATTAATATTATAAGCATAACATTGTTAAACCCAAACATAAATATTACAAACACTAAAATAAACATGGTTTATTTTCATGAAGAGACGATCCTCGTCAGAATGCGACATTCAACCATGGTTGACCATTGTTGGCAATGATTGACAATGGTGGACCATGAATGATATTATAAACCTAAGGGAATAATAAACCCAAATGATTAATATGAGAAACTAAAAGGAATAATAAACCCAAGGGATTATGAACCCAATGGAATAATATTAAACCCAAGGGACTAATATTATAAACCTAACATATAAAAACCCTAAGATAAATATTATAAACACTAAAATAAACATGATCAACCATCATTGATTTCATATTGAGACAATCCTTATCACAATTCCATGATGGACCATGGTCGACATCATAATAAACCATGTTTGACTTGGGAATAATAAACCCAAGTGATTGATATTATAAACATAAAGGAACAATAAACCCAAGGGATTAATACTAAAACCCAAAGGGATTATTAACCTAAGGGAATAATATTAAACAAAAGGGACTAATAATATGAACCCAAGGTATACAAACCCTAAGATAAATATTAAAAATACTAAAATAAACACGGTTGAATTAATAAACCCTAAGAATTAATATTTTAAACTCAAGGGATTAATAAACGAGAGGGATTATTAATACTATAGACCAAAGGAACTAATAAACCCAACCGTTTAATTTTTAAAACCCAATGAATTAGTGAACCCAAGGGATAAATATTAAAAACCTAAGAGATCAAGAAGCACATGGGATCGATATTAAAAACACAAGAGATTAATAAAGCTAACCACGCTTGGTATTATAACCCCAACCTAATAATAAACCCAAGGGATTATGAACCCAAGGGAATAATATTAAACCCAAGATACTAACATTATAAAGCCAACATTGGGAAACCCGAAGATACATATTACAAACACTAAAATAAAGATTGTTTATTTCATGGTGAGACAATCCTTGTCACAATGCGAAATTCAACTATGGTTGACAATGATTGGATACGATTGATAATGGTTTACCATGATTGATATTGTAAACCTAAGGGAATAAGAAACCCCAGGGATTGATATTATAAACCCAAAGGAATAATAAAGCCAAGGGATTAACACTAAAACCTGAAGGAATTATGAACCCAAGGGAATAATATTAAACGCAAGAGACTAATACTATAAACTCAACGTATATAAACCTTAAGATGAATATTATAAACACTAAAATAAACATGACTAACCATCGTCATTTTTCATATTGAGACAATCCTTATCACAATTCCATGTTGGACCATGGTTGACCATGGTTGACATCATACTAAACCATCGTTGATCGGGGAATAATAAACCCAAGAGGTTGATGTTGGACAATGGTTGTTCATGGTCGAAAATGGTTGTTTACTGTTGACCACTATTAAATAATATTAAACCCTAGGAATATGAATCCTTATATTGATAAACTGAAAGGATTGATACTATAAACCGAAGGGAATAATAAACCTAAGGGATATAAATTATAAACCAAACACATTTAAACCCTAACATGACTATTATAAACCCTAAAATAAATATGGCTGACCATTGTTGATTTCCATATTAGATTAATCTATTGTGATATTGACATAAGCATAAATAGTTGGACAAATATTTAACCCTTAATATTGGGGTTTTACATAACAAAGGGATTATCAATATTACAAACTTGAGGCATTAATATTATAAAAAAAAACTTATTAATAAAATCAAGGGATCAATATACCAATAAACCTAACGACCTAATATTAAAAACCCAAATGATTAATAAACCCGAGGAATTAATATTTTAAGATCACGAGATTAATAAAACAAAGGGATTAAATGATAAACCAAAGGAATTATTAATATTAAAAACTTGAAAAATGAAGAAACCTAAGCATTTGATATTATAAACCTAAGGAATTAATAAACCCAAGGGATAAAAAATGGCAAGGGACCAATATTAAAAAACAAAAGGTATTAATAAAATAGAGGAATTAATATTTTAAACCCAAAGGATTGATAAACCCACATGAATATGAATATTATAAACCTAATGGATCAATAAACCCTAGGGATTGTTAATATTATGAAAGCAACATGTTAATAAATTGAAGGGACAAAAATTGTAAACCGAAGGCATTAATATTAAAACTTAGGACTATTATTTAACCTTAATAGCGGGGATTAATAAACCAAAGGGAATAAATGATAAACCCAAGGAGTTATTAATATTACAAACTTAAAAAACAAGTAAACCTAATTATTTAATATATAAACCCAATGAAACACTAAATCGAAGGGACATATTAAACCCAAAATAATAATATATTAAACACAAAGGATTCATAAACACAAGGAATTAATAATCCCAACAAACAAATATAAGAATGAAGGAGATTAACAAAACCTACGAATTAATATTTTAAACTTATGGGATTAATAAACCATAGTGATTATTAATTCTATAAACCCAAGGAACTAATAAACCCAACTGTTTAATATTATAAACCCAATGAATTAGTGAACCGAAGGGATAAAGGAGTTGTCTATAATGCGACTTTTTGGAGATTCTGGTGACAAAATCTAGCGGAAGAAATTGAGGTTAAATCTTGATTTGTTGTAGTTAAAATGGTTTTTTAACTCCATATTTGGATTCAACACCCTGGAAAACTCCTGGGACGCTTTGATTGTGCAGAAACTAGCTATCAAACTGGCGATTCCAATAAATTTCTGCCAGATTTTGGCCGAAAAAAACCACCAGAAAGGCTTTCAAAAAGTCGCATTATAAACAACTGCAAGGGATAAATATTAAAAACCTAAGGGATCAAGAGGCACAACGGATCGATATTACGAACACAAGAGATTCATAAAGCCTAGGAATTAATATTCTAAAAACAAAGGATTATTAAACTTGCATTCTTATTAATATGATAAATGGAAGTGATCAATAAACCTTAGATATTGTTAGTGTTATAAACCTAATGAATAAATAAAATAAATGGATAAACATTATAAAAGTAATGGATTAAACCCTTAATATTGGGGTTTAATAAACTGAAGGGATTATTATTCTTATAAATCCAACAGATTATTAATATTATAAATAAAAGGGATGAATAAACCCAATGCATTTTTTATTTTATAAACCCAAGGCATTAATATTATAAAAACAAATGTTTAATAAACCCAAGCAATCAATAAACCCAAGGAATAAATAAACCCAACAAACTAATATTAAAATCTTAAACAACTAAGAAACCCTAGCAATTAATATTTTAACGTCAAGGGATTAATAAACTGAAGGTATAAAATGATAAACCAAAGGAATTATTAGTATTATAAACTCAAGGAACAAATAAACCCAAGGGGTTAATCTTCTAAACCCAAGAGAAAAATATTATAAACCTATGGGATCAAAAAATGCAAGGGATCAATATTAAAAAGGGAAATGATTGATATTTTAACCCCAAGTGTCTTCAGGAAACCTTGAAAGGAGTGAAGTCTATTGGTCCTTCGAAGAAGCTGAATAAGAAGAGTGTGCTACCTAAGCAATTTTGTAGTTATGTAGCCAAAACAAATAGAAGTAGCCAAAACAATATTTTATGACACGTAATCTACTTCAATGTGTCGAACCTATCTTCATACACTGTTATATGAAGGAAAACCTACGTATATGCTATTTTGAATTTCCAAACCAACGTGGATACACGTCTTTGTTATACTGAACCTACGTATAGATCTGTAAAAAATGATTTAACCTTTACAACTATTTAAACATCAGTTATACCCAGGTCATCAGATTTACAGATTATGACATGCGCCAATTATAAAAGATCAAAACCACAAAAAGATACTTTTCTTCAAACCTTAAGATCTTGACCCATCAATAGAACTTATCCTTCTTCAAGTGCTCAGGTTCCTCCTTGATTCAGATTCAGCTACACACCTTAACCCAATGACCAGTATTCTAGATCTTGCTCTTCATTAGATATTCAATACTTGAGTGCCCTTTCCTAATGATATCCTCTTTCGTTTATAGTCTTAGGCCTTACTCAATACCATGGTCCAAAACCACTTCGAAAAAATGCCTTGGACCAATTACCCGGGGTCAACACTTCGGACAAGATACCTTGGACCAATACCATGGGTCAAAATACCATGGTCCAAATACCATGGACCAAAACCAAATGTACACGCCTTTCCTTGTGTGAAAGTGCGTGTATACAAATACGCCCCTTTTGGTCGATGAACCCATGTGTATATGTAGATTGGTCAAGGGGAACCTGTGTATATCTCTTTTTCCTTCATTCTGTGAACCTGAACTATGATCTATCATCAGAGTGAGTTTCCATCAATGACAGCAGTTGTGTCATAGCGCCAAACTTGTGTCATAATGCCAACAATCTCCCTCTTTGGACTTGATGGCAACCCCAAGTCACTCTCCCCCTTTGTCATCAAGGACAATGGGTTATTCTCCCCCTGAGTACATGTTGAATTCTCTAATATACTGAAGTGTGTTATTCATGCTCCCCCTGACTGTAAGCAAGGTCTGCAAAAAGATGTTCTACAAGAAGAACATGACTGTATACATCATAAATGACCTTCCTATCAACAAAGACTCATACATACATCCATCTCCCAACCAAATGGGGATATACCAAGATTGACTCATCCACCCAACCAAGTGGGGATACACCAAAATTTTATACATGATAAAACAAGAACATTACATCATCAATCCCAGGCATAGTGGGGAAACAAAATAGGTCGTTACATGACCTTGATAATAAAAGATATATATAACATAGAGACAAAATATCTAATACAAGACTATGATAGTCATCAGCAGCATTTGTCAATCACCATCCAGACCAACAACCATGAACTCCCTCTACACCTATTCCACCTGAATAAAAAACAACTATGAAATTGTACCAAGATCTTCTAACATAATGACAACAATGCACTATTAGAAGTATATGCTCCCCCTGAGCCTTTGCTAGATGATCACTGTTAGACCCATATCAGACTCTTTTCATCCTAAGTCTGGCCCACTAATATTCTTCAAACCAACATATACGCAGTTGTATCCACAACAATTGGTGTATGTACATAGATACGCTTCATGAAATTTGCATACAACCACTGTTCTCTAAAACGGATAAGTGTCAATGGCAATATGATGCATCAAATACTCCCAACTTCTGTCTGAGTTATTCAAATGTCTCTCTGGGCAGTGGTTTGGTGAATATAACAACAACCTATTCCTTGGAGGGAACACACTCCATTTTGACCTTTTGTTCAAGCACTTGTTCCCAGAGAAAATGATATTTGATAGGTATGTGCTTGTTCTTAGAATGCATGACTGGATTCTTTGAAATACTGATTGCACTTGTATTATCACATAGAATGGATATGGGTGGAGTACATGTGATCTGAATGTCTTGCAATGTTTGCATCATCCAAAGAAGTTGTGTGCAACAAGATGCAGCAACCACATATTTTGCTTCAGCTATAAATAATGCAATTGAAATTTTTTTCTAGCTGAACCAAGACATTAATTTGGAACCCATATAGAATGCACCACCACTAGTGCTTTTTCTGTCATCCACACTTCCTACCCAATCTGTATCTATATATGCACGAAGTGCAAGATTTGTATCTCTAGGATACTATAAACCAAATTTTTATGTTCCTTGAAGATATTTGAAAATTTGTTTGACTGTCTGAAGGTGTGATTACTTTGGATTTTCTTGGAATCTTCCAACTATTCACACTACATGCATGATGTCTGGTCGGGTACCTATTATATAAATAAAACTACCAATCATGGATCTATAGGTTGGTTGATGTACTGCTGCTTATTCATCATTTCAGCTCAGGCTACATCCTATTACCATAGGGGTACATACAGGTTTAGAATATTCCATGCCATATTTCTTCAAGATCTGCTTGAGGTACTTGGTTTGTGATAGAAAAATGCAATCTTTATTTTGTTGAACTTTTAAACTAAGAAAATATGTGAGCTCACCAAGCAGGGACATTTCAAATTATTTCTGCATTATCAAAGCAAAGTTTTGACTCATGTCTTCTTCATTGCTACCAAAAATGATATCATTAACATACACAACAAGTATTAGAAATTTATCATTGTCAATTTTTATATATATATTGTTATCTGCTGATCCTTTTGAAAAACCTTGTTGATGAAGGTATTTTTCAAGATGATAATACCATGCCCTTGGAGCTTGTTTTATACCATAGAGAGACTTTCTGAATCTGCATTCAAGTTTTGGACCATTTCCAAGGATGAATCCATCTATTTGCTCAATATATACTTCTTCTTCTAGGTCTCCATTAAGAAAGGCAGATTTCACATCCATTTGATATACTTTGAACTTCTGAAAGCTAGAAAGAGCAAGGAACATTCTTATGGCTTCAAGTCTATCAACAGGTGCAAAGGTTTCTTCAAAGTCTATACCTTGTTGTTGAGCAAACCCTTTACAAACAAGTCTGGCCTTGTTTCTAATAATTTCTCGATTTTCATTTAGCTTGTTTTTGAATATCCATTCAGTTCCTATGACATTCTTATCATTAGGTCTAGGAACCAATTCCCAAGTAGTATTATTTTCAATCTCCTCAAGTTCTTCATTCATGGCCTTGACCCAACATTCATCTTTCCATGCTTCATTTACATTTTGCAGTTCATTGGAGGAAAGAAATGCTAGATAGCTTGAAGCTTCTGTAATAGTTCTTCTTGTCTGCACACTTGCCCCTTTCTACCCCAAAATTTGAGTCTCTAGATGGTTCTTCTGAACATAACTAGATGGAGTCTTTTCTTCTACCCTTATCTATTCTTCTGGTACCTCATTGGTTTCTTCCTCAGAATTAGTCTGATTTGATGTGCAAGGATAGTCCTCATCTTCTTGATACTCTTCAGTTTTTACCTGCTTTAGATTTTTGCGTGCTTCGTCAACCACAACATCAATACTTTCAACAATTTTCCCAAGTATTTTACTATAACACTTATATACATTACTTTGGGAAGAGTAACCAAGGATAATTCCTTCATCTTCTCTAGGTTCAAACTTGCCAAGTTATTCATCAATCCTTTTGATGTAGCATTTGCTTCCAAAAAATTTGAAGTATTTTACAGTAGGAGACTTACCATACCAAATTTCATGTGGAGTTTGAGTGATTTTTACCAGGACATTTTCTTTATTGACAATAGTGACAACAACAAATGTAACTTCACCCCAGAAGGTTGCAGGAGTTCCAGATTCATCTAGCATAGCATCAGCCATTTGTTGAATAGTTCTGCCATCCTTTCTACCACTCCATTTTGCTTAGGAGTTCTTGCGGTAGATAATTCCATTCTTATTCCATGTTCTTCACAAAAGTCGAAGAATTCATCTGAGATAAATTCCCCTCCTCGATCAAACCTGAGGCATTTGATTTTGCGATCTAATTCATTTTCAACCAAAGCTTTGAAGGCTTTGAACTTTTCGAATGCTTCATCTTTATGCTTTAGAAGTCCTATCCAACACATTCTGGAAAATTTTTCAATGAACAGTATGAAGTATTCTTCTCCATGAGGTGACTTTTTCCTAGATGGACCACATAAATCAGTGTGAACAAGTTCAAGAGGCTTACTAGATGATCGTTCCTTTTCAGGGAAATGTGTTCTGGTTTCCTTACCAAATTGACATGATTTGCATATTGTATTTTCTGGAAAGCGGATATCCATAAGATCATGAACTGCCTAGTATTTGCATGTTTTTCTTATTTGAGGGAAGCTTAGATGCCCTAGTCTTATGTGCCATAGCCAGTGTTCATCAATTTTGCTTAGATAGCACTGTTGTTGTCCTCCTTTGAGCATGTACAAGTTGTTTGGAGTTCTTACACCTTTGATCATTATTTCTCCTATATCAAGCTCATGAACAACACATCCATTTGATCGAAATACTACTTCATTTCCTTGATCACACATTTGACTGACACTTAATAGGTTATACTTATGACCATCAACATACATTACATTTCCAGCTTTAACCTTTTCTTTTAAGAGAACATAGCCTTTACCTTTAATGACACTAGGAGTGTCATTTCCAAAAGAGACCTTATTTTCCTTTTCTAAGGCATTATATGACTAAAGTTTTTCTTTGTCACTTGTCATGTGTTTTGAGCATCCACTCTCGATATACCACTGATTTTCTTGTCCTTCTGCATACAAGGCTATTCCACATCTTTCTATTTGTGGTTCCTTCTTTCTCCATGTTTTGGGACCCAATGATATTGCTCCTTCTAAGATGTTTGTCGAAATTTACTCATGCATTCAGAATCTTCATGACCAAAGTTGTTACATATAGAGCATTCAATTTCATTTTCAAGAGCAGAAAAGTTATTGCAGGTCCTTTTTAGGATACCAACCACATTCCTTTGATTTTGTGCTTCTCTAGTCATGACGGTCTTGTAAGCAACACATTGAGAAACTTTGTGTCCAAAGTTATGACATGAAAAACATTGGCCATTAAAGAAATTCCTGCAATTATCAAATCTACCAACTTGATGATTGTAGTTTCCATTAACATTCATTATTGAAGCAAATTGAGAATGATTTACCTGTGGTTGGTTATAGCTTTTGTTCATTCTTGAAGTAGATTGAACCCAATTTACCTGGTGATCTGCTTTATGCCTTTGCTGACTATTGTCAACCTGTTCACTGCCCCTTGTTGTGTCAAGATAGATTTTGGAGGTTGATGGCTTCTATGCTTGAGATGCTTCTTCAGTATATCCAAGACCTATCTTTATCAGAGGAGAATGCTACACTTTGATAATTTCATCTAAAGTTTCTGATCCTTTAGCAAACTTGAGATTGAGAGCTTTTGTTTTCTCAATATCCTTTCTTAGACCCACAAATTCACATTCTAATTTTTCATTTTGTTTTTCCCTTTTAGAAAGTTTGAATGTCAGAGTATATATAATCATACTCTTTTCTTCTAAACATATTTTAAGTTTATAAATTTCTTCATAGAGACCATCTTCATCTAAAGTAGCCATGAAATCATCATATTCAAAAGCCATCAAAAGTCTATAGTCATTACCATGTTCATCTTCATCACTATTTGATAAACCATCGCTATCTTCATGCATATAGTATCTCTTCTTACTTACATTCTGTTTTTTATTCCATTTTGCTGGTTCCTTACCTTTATCAAGCTTACCTTTATGAATAAATTTGGCTACATAATGACTGACTCTTCCACAAGAAAAGTATTTGAAAGGTAGTTTACCTCTGAATCTTCCAAAACCCTGTTGAAGGTTCTTGACAAAGTTTGCTTCTTCCTCTCCTTCTGAAATGTGTCCCGATTCATTGAGCTCTTCTCTTCTTGAAGCCTTGAATGTAGCTTCTCTCATATTTTATGGAACTCCTTTTCTCATTTCAACAATATTTAGGATTCCATGCATCTGTGTCATAGTCATACTCTGAAGATCCTGATTTTATTCTATGGCAGAAACTTTTGATTCAAACTTAGAAGACAAGGATCTTAAAACCTTTTCAACTAAAGTAACTTCTTTTATCTCTTCACCCAAGATTTTCATGTGATTAACAATCTCATCTATATGTAGGAAGTAATGAGCTATACTTTCATCGTTGTGCATTTTGAGAGTTTCATATTGAATTCTGAGAGATAGTAGTTTTTCACGTTTTACCTGATTCACTCCTTCATATCTTAGAATGATCTTGTCCCATATTTCTTTGGTGGTTTTGAGCTACATAACCTTGAAATTTTTTGATTGTGATAGACTCTCCAATAGTGCATTGACAGCCTTGGAATTTGTTTCATATTGCTTTTTATTTTCCATATCTGTAGGAATTGTTGATGGAAATGTATATCCTCCTTCCACGATTTCCCAAACATCTATTCCAAGAGATTGAAGATACGTTTTGGTTCTTACCTTCCAATAGATGAAGTTTCTCCCATCAAATATTGGTGGTCTAATGGATCCTTCTCTTTCGTAGTTGCCCGTGATGATAGATCTTCCTTCAAGCGATCAAGCTTCTTTTGAAGGACCTGCTCTGATACCAATTGTTGGAAATAATATTGGGGGGTGGTGAATCAGTATTATCAAGTTAACAATGTTTCATTTCCATAAACAGATTTATATATGCTACTTTTGTTAATGCAACGTGCGTGTATACGCAACTGTGTTTAGAGAAACCAATGATGGCTTGCAAACTTATAATTTAGTTAGTTGATCTCTAATCTATGTATCAGAACCATATAAACAGTAATTAGGCGCAGTAAATAAAACATGCAATCACACACATGAACACAAGATATAAGGTGGAAACCCAATGTGGGTGAAAACCACCTACTGCAATCGTCTCTCTCTTTCCTTAATAAGAAGCTTATTTTTACAAATTTTGTAGTAGTGCAGTCTTATACCAGTGCACGGGCTTCTACCTATAGAAGGCTACAACATTTTCTCATTCTCCAACTTTTCCTAGAAGGGAGCTACAACCCCCTTAGCTCTTGTACTAGCTGATGTGTTTACTAGTACGTAGGTGCTGACCTATAGAAGGCTACAACCTTCTCTTTTCTTCTAGGGACCACATTTCATAAATTTTTAGACTGAATCCATCAATAACATAAATCAAACATCAAATATATCTACATCAACCAATATCCTTTGTACCAACCAAAACTGAATCAAACAATCACTTTTCTAAATGCTGCAACGAGAATATAGTAGCAGTAACCAGAACCCAATTGAGAACCCAGAACACTGCAACAGCAAACAAAAGTAGATAAAACAATATTTTATGAGATGTACGCTACTTCAATGTGTCGAAATTGTGTTCATATGTTGTTATATGAAGGTAGACCTGCGTATATGTTGTTTTGAAATGTTGAACTAGCGTGTATACACGTCTTTGCTATACTGAAAGTACATACAGATCTGTAAAAGATGATTTAACCTTTACAATTATTCAGACATCAATTATATCCAGATCATTAGATTTATAGATTACGACATGCACCAATTATAAAAGATCAAAACCACACAAAGATATTTCTCTTCAAGCCTTAAGATCTTGACCCATCAATAGAACTTATCCTTCTTCAAGCACTTAGGTTCCTCCTTGATTCAGATCTAGCTATGCATCTTAACCCAATGACCAGTATTCTAGATCTTGCTCTTCATTAGATATTCAATACTTGAGTGTTTGCCTAATGATCTCCTCCTCCTTTTATAGTCTTAGGCCTTACTCAATACCATGGTCCAAAACCACTTAGAAACAATACCTTGGACCAATTAGCTGGGGTCAACAATTCGGACAAGATACCTTGGACCAATACCATGGGTCAAAATACCATCGGTCCAAATACCACAAACCAAAACCAAATGTACGCACCTTTGCTTTCATGAAAGCGCATGTACATGCATACGTGCCTTTTGGTTGGCAAGCCCACATGTATATGCAGGCTGGTCAAGGGGAACCTGTGTATATCTCTTTTTCCTTCATTCTGTGAGCCTAAACTATGATTTGTCATCTGAGTGAGTTTCCATCAAGGACAACACCTATGTCATAACGACAAACCTATGTCATAATGCCAACATGTTGATTATGGTTTGGACTATAGGTGGGGAGATGCTGTGAGGTTGGCAGGTTACATAGATGCAGATTGGGCAGGTTGTACTTTTGACAGGAAAATCACTCCAGCGTGTTGCTTCAGATTAGGTTCAACAATTGTCTCATGGTTCAGTCGAAAGAAAAAGTGAGTTTCTTTGAGCTCTTTTGAGGCTGAGTATATGGCTACTAGCAAGGCTAGTTGTGAGGCCATTTGGCTTTGCAAGTTATTGTATGGCCTATTTGATCAGGAGTTCAAATCGACAGTAATTCATTGTGATAACCAAATTTGCATTAAACTCATAGAGAATCAGCGTTTCATGATAGGTCAAAACACATTGACATCAAATATCATTTCATGAGGGACTATGCTCGGAAGGGGCCATGAAGCTGGAGTATATATCAATAGATGAGCAGGTGGTCAATGCTCTCACGAAGTCCTTTCCAAGAGGAAAGTTCCTTGGTAAGAGGGAGTGTTGATTTTTAATGTACATTGGACAAGTGGTTTCCCCTGGATTAGTCTCTACCTGGGAAAAACTGTACAAAGTAATTCTTTTCTTAAGTGTGACTTTATAAAGTGAAAGTTACTTTATAAGTGGTGAAGTGAATGTTAAATTATAAAGTGAAAAGTGACTTTAGATATAAAGTACAATGTGGGTACTTTATTTAATGGGTGAGTTAAAAAATAGAAAGTGAGAATTAAATGCACATTTATTCTCATCCCTTGATCTAAATGAATCTAAGCCATTAGATCTTAGGGTTGCCCAAAAGTCATTTAGGGAGACTAAGAAAAGATAGAATGCATTCATTCTTCATGAGTAGATCAGAGAAAGGAGGCTGAGAGCTAGAGAAAAGTTCTGAAGGAGAAAATTGTTGCAAAAATTTGAGGGAGTCATTTATGGGAAAAGTTTGGCATGAAAATCGAGGCATAGAAGACATCAGAAGGTACAGTACGAACAACATTGAATGTTGTGAGCTGCATGCCATTCGAGAGAATTTTTTGAAAATAATAATAATAATAATTAAAAAAAATCCATATAGCCTATACAGAAACCATACAGTATAATCGGTATAGTCGTATCTATACAGTACATATTTTTAGCTTCAGGTGGGCACGAAAATTGAGGCAAACTGAGCATGGTTTCCAAGGAGTTGTGGGCTGAAGAGATAAGTTGTATTTTTTGTTTTGTTTTGTCTGCAAATGTATTTTTTCCTAAACTTGAAAGATAATTAAATTTGAAGAGCTCTCTAACAGGTTTTCCCTTGAGAATATTGAAGAGGTTTTGCTTGAGTCTAAGTTGAAAAAACATCAGTGTGTATTTTTATGTGTGTTGTTGTTCTGTTTATGTTCATATTTATTTTCAGAGTTCCATGTGTTTTAATCTGCAAATTGCATTTCCAGAATTCTATATGTTGAATGTATATTTATGGGAAAGGCCATTTACCTAAATGGGAGTGATAAGGTGAAATTAAAATCGGGTTGGGATTCCAAGAAACCTTTTTTAGTCGTCAAATTTTGAACAAAACATGTGGCATATTTTAACCAAAAATTAATACCACTTATAAAATAAGAACCTATATTAAAATAGTTAACCTATTGTTTCTTCCTTTTGTAGAAGTAAAAAGATCCCTCTCACCAGATTCACTACCCACATGTCCATGGTAAGGTGACTAAGAAGGACCTTAAAATGGAACTAGAAAACATATCTGGTTCTCGGTCCCCCTCTTCGACCCGCATCCCTCAGGTCCCTTGATCGTTTCCTCAAACTTGGCTGCCCCCAGCAAAAGATCAACTGATGTCTCTCCCTGCCCCATTTCGCATGGTTCATCTCCCTCCCAACACTATGTTCAATACTCTGATTCTTTAGGCGTTCTTCCAGTTCCCCAGTCTTCATCCATCCCTTTTGTTCCTAATCGGTCTTCCATCCCATCCTACTATGCGAATAATGCTTACTATAAATTTGATATATGTAATAACGATGACATGAATAATTCCAAGATTATAGACATATGTAATAATAATAATAATGGGAATAATATAAATAATTTTAAATCTAGTTGTTTTGATAATAATAATAATAGTTATAAGAATAATAATAAGAGAGCTCTTAGGTATATAAATGATAATAAAGATGATGAAAATAATATTAATAATATTAATAAGTTTATTAATAATAATAATAATAGCAATAATGATGGTGATTCCAATAATATTATTAACCCCCCAATAATAAAGTAGTTAATTTATCTAGTTTTGTTTCCTCCTCCAATCTTGAGTCTTTTAGAGAGGGGATTGAATTTTACCCCTGCTACCAAAAAGATTCTGGTGGCTGATATTTTGTGTGACGTGGAATATGGGATAAAGGACTTACCAGATAATATTAAAGATATTATTCAACAAGACTGTGCTGTTATTATTAGGAAAGCAATGCCCCCTAAGAATAACATTAGCAAAGGTGAGTTTGAGGCCCTCAAATCCTTAAATAGGAACCCTCAAATCGTCGTTTTAAAATATGACAAAGGCGGGGCCATTGTTATCCTTGATAAGGAAGATTATCAGAAGAAGATGTTGGATCATCTGATCAATAGTGGAAGCTATAGAAATCTTGACAAGAATCCCTCAAAAAAGATTTCTAAGAAGGTTGCTCTTGCTATTAAATCGAGTAGCACCATCGGCTCCTTTAGCCATAAATTAGTAGAGAGTATCCCTATAACTCCCACGATCTATGGGCTTCCAAAAATCCATAAAGAGGGAGTCCCCCTTAGACCCATTGTCAATACCATTGGTGGGCCTACCTACCTTTTAGCTAAGTATTTTGCCCTGAAGCTGAACCACCTGGTAGGGCAGTCAGAGTCCTTTGTCAAAGACTCCTCTTCCTTTGTTAAATAATTAATAGATATGCAATTTGATATAGGTGGAAATCGTGTCAGTTTTGATGTTGTTTCCTTGTACACTAGCATCCCTATTAAGGAGGCCCTTGATGTCATCTTTCACCTTAATGATCCCGACACAACTAGATTAGTTGAGATTTGCATCACTTCTGCTTTTTTCGTTTTGAAGGTGAGTTCTATGAACAAACCTAGGGTATAGCCATGGGTTCCCCCATATCCCCTATCATTGCTAACTTTTTCATGGAAGACTTTGAATCCAAGGCTTTATCCTCAACTATTTTTAAACCTAAGCTTTGGAAAAGATTTATTGATGACACCTAAACTGTTTGGGAGCATGGGCCTGATAAATTAGGTCTCTTTTTCTAGCATCTCAATAATTAGTCTAACTCCATTAAGTTTATGATGGAGCGTGAAGTTGATGGCTATCTTACGTTTCTCGATGTACTCATTTCTAGGAGAAATGATGGATCATTCTCCCATAAGGTGTATCATAAAAAGACTCATACTTATCAATACCTTCATGCCAATTACCACCATTTTCCTGCTCAGAAGTTAGGTGTTCTCAGCACGTTAGCCACTCGTGCTCTAAGAATTTACGATGAAGACCACTTTTCTAAAGAAAGGTCCCATCTTCTTAACGTTTTCGTCCATAATGGTTATAGTAGGAAGCAGGGTGTCAAAGCCTTCCTCAAAGCGAGTAAGAGTCCCAGGGTCAAGAAGGTGCCCATTGATGGCAGTTCGGGAGTCCACCTCTCCTTCATCAAAGGGACGACTGAAAATATTGCGAGAATCCTGAAAAAAAAATCATATTCCCCAAAACTTTAGACTGCTCAGCACCATTAGAAGTTCCCTGAAGTTTGTTAAAGACCAAGTGAAACATATGGATATGAAAGGGGTTTATATAATCCCTTGTTCCCGTGGAATCTCATACATTGGTGAGATCGATCATTTTATTAACCAGAGAATCAAGGAACACATTGCTGATATCAAGCGCGAGAGGACCAAATCTTCAGCGTTGGCCGAACACAGAGAAGACCAAGCATCATATATGCATTGAGGAGGCTAGGGTTATCGCTAAAACTCCTCATTTCCATCATTGTAAGTTTAGGGAAGCCATTGAAATTGAGAGGTCTTCTAGTAATATTAATAGGGATGATGGCTGCAAAATTAGTAGTTGTTGGATTCTCGCCCTCTCTTCTTAGATTTTTCCCCATATTTGTCTAAACCCTTTGTTAGTTTTATTTTTGTTACTAGTGTTTAGTTATATTATAATTATCAATAGTATTAGTATTAATAATATGGATATTAGTATCATTAACATTAATACTAGTGTTCAGTAACATTATAATTATCAATAGTATTAGCATTAATAATATGAATAGTAGTATTATTAACATTAACACTAATGTTTAGTAATGTTATAATTAACAATAGCATTAGTATTGATAATATAGATATTAGTATTAATAAAATTAATACTAGTGTTCATTAACATTATAATGTTCAATAGTATTAGCATTAGTAATATAAATATTAGTATTGTTAACATTATACTAGTGTTTAGTAACATTAACAATTTATATTTATTGTTTTAGGAATTACTATATTATATTTAATATCTTATAAAAATAATAATAAATTAATTTAAGGCATAACCCTTTATTAAAGAAGTAAACTAAAACCCTATAGCCATTTGAGTTAAATTAATTGATAATTAAAAATTTATATATAGATATTAATAAAATTAAAATAATCAATAAATAAAATTTAATTAGGAAATATTAAACCTTTCTCTTTTTCTCCCTTGGTCAAATATAGCAATTTTCTTCTAGCTATTAAGTTAACCTCCCTCACTAGTTAACCATCTTCTTTGATCTATTTCTTCATAGTGTCATGAATATGAACTACACTTGTTGGTTTGAAACACTTGGACCAAAATCTTCAATATGACTTCTTTCCAAAAAAAAATTATACATTATGATATAGATTAAATAGCTTGGAATTCGAATAAAAATATAACTAGTTAATTTACATAATGCTGATCTACTCCCATAAATCAATACACTGAAAAACATTGCATACAAAAATGCTTAGTTATTTTGAAAAATAAAAGATAAATATTTTTTATTTACAATAATAGTAAAAGTGAGTAGTTTGTATCCTAAAATAAGTTTTCTAAAATTTTTAATTATCAATAAGATTTTACATTTTATAATATTTTTAATTAGTAATTATTATATCTCATATAATTTATTTTAAAGATATTTTTCTATTTGTAATTTCAATAAAATTGAATTATATTGTATTTTATGATAAAATACCTTAACCATTATTATTTATGGCATTGTAATATTTATTAATATATGGCATTGAATAATGGTCTGGCAATAAACTTTATTTAAAAGTTAGTTTTTTTGTTACGAGAAAGTGGCTCCGAAATCTCATGAATAAAAATCATGTTGCTTGAATTTTATAATTAATAATAATAATATAGCTAATACGCAAAATGTTGTGACACGTGTTGATGGATTAACGGCAATTTAATTTATTTATATAGCTCTCTAGCTCTCTATAGGAGACGCTATCAAAGTAGCAGCGTAACACAACTTCAACCATCAAATCGTGCTTCTGATTCATCCGGGGCCGCCACAATCATTTCGCTGTACCAGTATTCGACTTGGATTTTCCTGCCTTATCCAGAGAATGTCTCAAGAAAGTCGGATGTAGGAGATAAGGGAGCAGCTTCTGGCAGCAGGAGTTATCGGAGGGGTTGTCGACGATTTCGATCCTCTTTACAAGCTTTCTGTACTCTGCGGCTACACGATAACCAGCTTGGGCGAGGAAGTGTCGCCCGATGACATGCTATCCCCACCATTCATTTTTTTTGACGAAGATTATAATGCGCTCACTGATCCTGATATATTTCTCAACTCCATATTCATATTGGTAACTACTTTCTATTTCAATTCACGATTATTATTTATTCATCGTGAATTTTTCATAACCACATAACTAAAGTCTTCCATAAATCCAAACAATCAGGTGATGACTGATCCTGAAACTCCTGGGCACGAGTATTTGCACTGGTATGTCATAATCCTCGCGCAAATTTCTGAATAATATCTTGCACACATATCTATTTCATCTAAATAAAAGCATTAATCTGTACATTGTGCAGGCTGAATACCCAACGTTTTAGCAGCACGCCTTATGTTGGTATGGATATCATGGCCGTTGCCACTTTTTCTTGAACTTTGAAATCATTGAATTGAATGTGTGTTAATGTTATTTCGGTTTAATGCGTGTTAATGTGTTGGATCGAATGATCAAAATCTGATGTGTTTCTTTGTGGGGCAATATTAGTTTTGCCGAGCGACAGTCTTCACACGTACGAAGCTCCGACACCCACGCGTAGTAGCAAGATGGTTTTCGCATGGTTCAAAGATCCATGTCATCCCTTAATTGAGCCCAACTCGCGGGAGGATTTCAGCACCAGAGCTTTTGCCATTGAAAATCGACTTGGACCACCGATGGCCGCTGGTTTTTTCTATATCAAGATTGAGAATGAGAATGAACAAAGAATGAACGTAGAATTTCCTGGACAAAATGCAGCACC
>APFE030727719.1:86763-153687 GCA_000404065.3 Pinus taeda | reverse complement strand
ATCCCCACATCAATTTAATGGGTTTGGACAGTGAAGAACAAGTATTCTTAACATAAGATGATCAACAAGCCCAAGACTACAAACAATTCCAAGCAAAATTTGGTGAGTCATTTGATTTCAGAGAAGGGTATGACACAACAGTCTATGAAGAACACAAACAATACAAGTTAAGAAGTAGAAACATAGATGTACCTGAGAATACCAAACAAACAAACACCAAACTGCTCAAAAAATCTAGTGATAAAGATGTCTTAACAGAGTCCTCAGATAAAAAACTCCAAAAAGAGGTCACATTGGAAGATGTATCTGATGTACAGCTTCCAGTAAAAACTACACCCACACCTCTTCTCCCAACAGAAATCTTGGGCAGACCTCTAGAAAACAGAGCCAACCCAAGCATACCCCAAAATAGTATACCTGATCAGGACATGGTCACCCAAAATTTAGCAGAAAAAGAAAAATTTGTTGCTCACAATGTAAAAATTCAGATGGAAAAACCTTTCAATCTTGAAACAGAAATTGGCAAACTGAAAATTGCAATTCCTATTTCTGAACTCACCAAAAATGAGGTCTTCAGACAACAAATTAATAGATCATTGCAAGTACCAGAAAATAGGGATGCAGTTAACATTCTGGATGACCAACCAGAGCTGATTTTTAGGTCAGAAGTCAATGGCAAATCAGGGGATGGAGGGACTCCTCCATTCTATGTAAGCCTAAACATTCATGACAAAGTATTACACAATGCCATATTTGACTCAAGGGCCTCTCATAACCTAATGCCCAAATCAGTAATGGAAAAACTTGGATTAGATATCACCAGACCCTATAAAAATTTCTTTTCATTTGATTCCAGCCAGGTAAGATGTTTAGGCCTGATCAAAGACCTATGTGTATCCCTAATCCAATATCCATCAAAAACAATTCTAATGGATGTAGTAGTGGCTGACATTCCACCTAAATATGGTATGCTCCTATCAAGATCATGGGGTGCCAAACTCCAAGGATCTTTGCCACTAGACATGTCATATGCCACAATTTCAGTCTTTGGCCAGCCAAAGAGACTGTACCGAGAGACACTCATGAAATATGTGGTCAGTAGTCAGGACAAGCCCCAAAACTTCCCAATATACTCCATCCATTCAGACATGGACTCCTTCATACTATACAATGTTGATATATGTCCCAAAACTGAGGTCAAGCTCCTAGAAACAAAGGAAACTAGGCATATGAATGAACAATCCACGGTTTCAGATCAAAAGATCACTGATGTAATCAAAACAACAGAGTCTGCTGATAGGTCACAAGAATCACCAAAACTAGACTTGCCCACTAAAAAAATCTGTAAATCCATTAAAACAAACATTGACCAAGAAACCTTGTGGTATTTAGAATTTGATGGGTCAGTAAATAAGCTAGGAGCAGGAGATGGGGTATGGATACACAGCACTCAAAATGACCATGCTCTAGGTCATGCATATAGGCTTAACTTCAGATGTACAAATAACATGGCTGAATATGAAGCCCTTTTACTAGGTCTCAAACTGATTAAGAGTCTAGGAGTGACCGAAGTCTCCATATTGGGGGATTCAGACCTAATTATCCAACAGATAAAGGGAAATTTTGTCACAAATGATCCCAGGTTGAGGTCTTATAGGTTAGCAGTGACAGATTTGCTCAACAACTTCCTAGAATATCAACTCACCAAAATACCTAGGAACCACAACTTGCATGCTCACAGTTTGGAAACCTTTGCAAGCACCTGTAAAATTCCTTTTGGGCCTAACCACCAATTCACTGCTGAGATTAAACATAGGCCTTCTATCCCAGACAATGTAAATAATTGGCAAGTATTTGAGAATGATACTCAGATAAACAATTTTTTGACCATGAAGGAGGAATTTTCAAACTTAAACATTGACACAAGCATTAGGGACAATCAAAACCAAAAAGATGAACTAAACACAAGTATATCAGCTAAAACAGCAGATATGATATTACATCCTACAACCTTTGACCCTGCCAATTTACATAAGCTAAAAATTACAGATCTTGATAAAATTAATGAGGAAGAAACTGAAGCAATTCAATTAAAAGATAATTTCTTGCCTACAGGTCTTGCTCCTTTAGAAGACATTTTTGATTCATATGATCTCTTTAAAAAACCAAAGATGCAACCCATCAATGCAAAAATAGAGGAGTACAATATTGGGACCATTGAAAATCCCAAAATGATCAAGCTTTCTAGAACCTTACCTCCTGATAAGAAATCAGAATATATCGAATTGTTCAAAGAGTGTCAGGATGTGTTTGCCTAGAGCTATGAGGACCTTAAATCCTATGATACTACAGTTATCCAGCACACAATACCCCTGAAAGAAAACCAAAAACCATCTAAACAGAAACTAAGAAGAGTGAATCTAGTGCTTCTTCCCCTAATAGAAAAGGAAGTAAAACGAATGTATGAGGCTGGGATTATTGCTCCCATAAGGTTTTCTGAATGGATTTCTAACCTTGTACCTACAAGAAAGAAAACTGGGGAGATAAGACTTTGTTTGGATCTAAGAAATTTAAACAAAGTCTCTCTCAAAGACCACTACCCCTTGCCAAAAATGGATCACATCTTACAAAGGGTAGTGCGAGCTTCAAGGATCTCATTACTGGATGGCTTCTCAGGGATTCAATGAAATCTTAGTTCACCCAGATGACCAAGATAAAACAGCTTTCACCACACCTTGGGGAACTTTCAAATATGTCAAAATGCCTTTTGGACTCAAGAATTCTAGAGCCACATTTCAAAGGGCAATGGATATAGCCTTTGCCAAAGAAATCCATGATTTCTTAGTCATATACCTTGATGATCTAACAGCCTTCTCAAAATCAGACCAGGAACATTTAAAACACCTCAGACGAGTGTTCTTAATTTGCAGAAAGTATGGCATTTCTTTGAACCCAAAGAAATCACTATTTGGCCTGGAAGAAGGCAAACTCCTAGGTCATATAATTTCAAAAGATGGCATAAGGATTGACCCTGATAGGATTCAAGCTATACTGCAAGTCCCCCATCCAAGAAACATCAAAGAATTACAAGCCTTTTTAGGAAATATTAATTTCCTAAGAATATTTATTCCTAACTTGGCTGAGCTGATAAGATTGTTGAACAACATGCTCAAGAAAGATGCCAAGTTCAAATGGACAATTGAGGCCAAACAAGCTTTTGAAGAAATCAAGATAGCTTTGACAAAAACACCTGTGCTTACAAGCCTTAGTTTTGATAGAGATTTTATAATCTTCTCTTTTTCCTCTGAAAATACAATTGCTGCTATCTTACTGCAAAAGGATGACTTGGGATGTGAAAAACCTATTGCCTTTTTCAGTAGAGCCCTTAGGGATGCCCCACTCAAGTACAAAATCAAGGAAAATAGAAGAATGATCTACAAAATAGAAGAATGATCTTCTATGGAAAATATATTTTAAGGATTTGTCCATTAACAGGAAAATGATCCCTTCTACCTGCTAAATCCTATAAGACAAACATTGATGGACCTATGACTTCAACAATCTAAAAAGGACCAAGCCACGTCTTTTGAAATTTTGTATGTTTGCCTTTTCCTTCATGTGCCTTATCCCATTTTAAAACTAAATCTCCCATTTGAAAATTTTTTCTGGTCATTATGCTTGAATCAAAAGAGGATTTTATTAGCACTTAATGATGAGCATGGGTTTTCTTAGCTTGTTCTCTTTGTTCTTCTAATTTAATTATTTCCATTTGTCTTAGTTGTATGGAGGAAGTAGGTACTTCATCAATGTATTGTATTAAAGACAAGGAGGGAATGACTAAGTGAGTTGGAAGAACCACTTCTTTCCCATAAACTAAATTAAAGGTAGAAGTGCCGATCAAAGCTTTTTTCGTTATTCTATCTGCCCATCAAGCATTTACCAAAGCTTTATGCCAATCCTTTTGGTTCTGGTCAACTGTTCTTTTAATAATCCTGATTAGGTTTTTATTTGTCGACTCAGCTAACCCATTACCTTGCGGATAGTAATTGGTCGAATATTTTAGTTTGAACCCTCTTTTAAGTGCAAATTTAGTCAGTCCATTTCCAGAAAAGTATGATGCATTATCAAATATTAAAGTTGATGGCAATCCAAACCTAGTGATTATAAATTGATCTATGAATTCAATAATATTTTCAGAATTGGCTGTCTTGAGAGGAACTGCTTCTACCCATTTAGTAAAATAATATGTTGTTGTGAGGATGTATCTATGTTGCTTAGATGAGTGAGGAACGATCTCACCTATTATGTCCAAGCCCCACTGAGTGAACGGTTGCTCGATGTTTACAGGTTGTAGTGGCAGGGATAATTTCTTTTGTTTTCCAGCAGTAGTTTGGCAGACTTGACATTTCCTCACGTAACTGTGTGAGTCTTTGAACAGCGTAGGCCAGTAATATCCTGCACGTAAGATTTTATGTGCAGTAGTGTCTCCAACATAGTGTCTGCCTACTGGTTTGTCGTGGAGTTCCTGCAAAACTTTTTCGGCTTCAGTTTTTTCAGGACATCTAAGAATAACAGAATCATAATTCTTTCTAAAAAGAATATCATTTATGAGCTGATATTGTTTAGCTTTCAACCTCAGAGCTCTTTTCTTAGTGTGATCTAGGTGTGATGGAGCATACCCGTTCTTAAGAAAATAAATGATGTCAGCATACAATGATTCTACATCGTTTAGGCTTACCTCAAACATTTGAACCTCTTCAGATGAATTTTCAGAAATTTGCGATGCTCCAGCCAACATTTTGCAGAAGCCTTGACCTCTTACAATGTTTGCTGGTTTGATTTCAAGGTCGTATTCCTATAAAGAAGTGATCCAATTGGCCCTTTTCTCACCCACATCCTTCTGTAATAGAAGATTTCTTACCGCTGGAAACGATACTATGATCTTAGTACAGGTTTTAAGTAAGAAAGATCTGAAATATTTGATTGCTTTGAAAACAGCATAGGCCTGTTTCTCCACGTCTGGATAATTGAGTTCAACACCTTGTAAATTTGAGCTAAAAAACGCAATTGGGGCTTCCGCTTTTTCTTGATTTGCTTGAGTTAGAATCACGGCATATGATTTCTCTGAGGAAAATGTGTATAAAATAAAAGATTCTAAAAAATTCGGGGTTACTAAAGATGGAGCATTAATAATAGCTTGTTTGATCAGGTTGAATGCTTCATGTTCATCTTGACCCCATTTAAAATTGAATTCTTTTTAATCATGTTTTGCAAAGGAGACACAATTTGTGAAAAATCTGGGACAAATCTCTTTATAAAATTGATTTGACCAAGGAAAGATTGCATGGCCTTTTTATTATGAGGTAGGGATATTTCAAAAATTTCTTTGATTCTGTCAGGATCAATGTGAATACCAGATTTTGACACTATGAATCCTAGAAGTTTTCCTTCACTTAATGCGAAAAAATATTTCCTTGGGTTAAGTGAAATTCCATACCTTAAACATCGTTGAAAGATTTGTTTTAAGTCTTTGGGATGGTCGCTTCGCTTCTTGGAGTACATTGTTATATCATCCAAATAAATTACTACAGACTTATTGACTAAACCTTTGAATGCGATGTCCATGGCTCTCTGAAATGTAGCGCTAGCATTAATCAAACCAAATGGCATCTTCCGATATGCGTATGTGCCCCATTTAGTTCTAAATGTGGGTTTCAACTAATCATTGGGATGTACCAGCACTTGATTATATCCTGAAAATCCATCCAAGAAATTCATCAGTTCTGAGCCTGCTACTACCTGTAGTATTTGTTCCATAGGTGGAAGAGGAAAATTGTCTTTTTGATAGGCTTTGTTAAGATTCTGAAAATCGATACAGATTCTAATATCTCTGTTTTTCTTTCTAACGGGTACCATATTGGAGACCCATTTGGAATGTCTGACGGGGAAAATTATTCTGGCTTTTAATAACTTATTTAGCTCAGTTTTTATCTGATTTTCTAAATTGGGGTGGATCTTTCTCAGTTTCTGTTGGACAGGTTTTTCATTATTGATCATAGGAATAGTATGTTGAATGATAGAAGTGTCGTATGTCTTCAGTTCATCATAATTCCAGGAAAAAGGATTTTTATATTGTCTCGAAAGATGAATATATGCTAGTTTTTCTTCAAGGGCTAGGCCGAGGCCTAGGTTAACATTTTGTGGTTTATCATTGGTTCCCAGGTTTACTAATTCATAGTTCAAGGTTGGACTATAAAGCTTTGAATTGGTAGACCTTTTAAACCGATTTTTAAAATCATATAAGTCTTCTAACTTAACCACTGATTTAGGTATACCATTATCAATGCTATTTTGTTGTATTTGTCGATCGTGATGGTCCTCGTCAATTATTTGATTGGAGTAGGATCCTTGAGAAGTGAGGAAATTTACAATATCAAGATCACCATTGAATACTCTCCAATTTGTAATGTTGTCAGGGATGGACGGTCTAAAGATTAATTCTATTGAGAATCTATTTGGACTAAAATCTTCAGAGGGAATAAGCTTAGGGGCTACGTTAGCCAAAAGGTCTGCGCTCACGTTTTGGAGTCTTGGGATTGAAGAAATATTAAATGCTATGAAATTCTCAGTCAGATCTTATACTAAAGATTGATAGTGTTTTAAATGACCTGATAATCAATGTATAGTGTTACGTACCTGTTTGACGACAATCTCAGAGTCTTCAAAGACTTGAAGATACATGACGTTCAACCCGATTACTTTGTACAAGCCTTGCACCAAGGCCTCGTATTCTGATGTATTGTTTGTGCAATTGAATTCGAGTCTGCACGTAAGCATGGTCTTATTTCCTTCGGGACTAATCAGAACGCATCCTGCTCCTGCTCGTTCCTTAGATTTAAAATATAATTTCCAAAACAAAGATGTATTCATAGGTTTATCTAAAAAATTAACACACTTTGAACTATCAATTTGGGAAAAAATTTTGACTTGGGACAAAACTGAATTTTCCAAGTAGGGTGATGTGTGAGCATTGAAATTGCCGAGAAAAGAATCTACCGAGTAATTGCCTATGATGCTGCTGTTATATGCTATTGTTTCATTTTCTCCCTCTAATTCCGTTATTATGTACTTCTGGTGTAACTCTCGTTCAACCTTTATTTGATTTGGTTTACCATTGTAGGGCAACCACATGTGCGACCAGTCGGTTGCGAAGTATCCATGGAGTTTTTCAGACCAATCTCTGCTAAGAATTAGGCCATAGAATTCTGGGATATCAGCCACTACAATGTCAATAACCTGACATATCTTCGGGTTGGATGACAATCTTATGGTTACTTGATTAAGTTCACCAATCACTTTGACTTGAGATCAATCAAGTTGAACTATGCGCACTACGGATTTTTGTGGTTGAACATTTAACTTGGCACATATTGATCTAGGTAAAATATTCGATGAAGCACCGGAATCTACCAAACAATTGTGCACATTTTTGTTGAAAATTTCATAAGTGAGAAGAAACGGGGGAGTGCGAGATCTTGATCTTCCTCCAATTAAGGCGATGTCGTTTGGATCAATCTTATTGATCACGCTAGTTGGAGGTCCTCCCATGTTGTGGGAAGCTTGAGAGAGTACAGCAGTAGGCAAAGATGAAATAGGCACGCATGTATTTCTTTCATCATTATCTTCTGTTGATGTTTCAATTTTCTCAATTCGTAAAGGGTAATATTAGCCCTAGTCTTTTTCATTTCATCAATGATATTGTACTCCATTTCATCCGACACTATCAATTTTTTTGATGGAGTTGTTTGATCTGTTTGGACTGGGCTAGATTTAGTCGCTTTAGTGGTCGTTTTCTTTGTTGTGACTTTATCTTTTGTTGCAGGACTTGCGCTCTTCTGCTTAGAGGTAGATGGGGAGGATCAAGCTGATTTTTGCTTCGTGTGCTAACTGGAAATACTTCTTGATCTTATTTTTGTGGGAGGATGAAATCCCACATTCCTTGTAATTCCACAACTTCTTCGTCATCAGTTTGCCCTTTTGTGGCACTTTCTTCTTCTTCCTCTTCCTCGGATTCAACATTTGAAATGGCATTGGGTGGTTTTGCATCCGTCGAAGGACCTCTTTTAAAAGCTATGTAGGGATTTTTTGAAGAAGCTTCTGCTACTTGTTTTTTTATGTCAACCATCTCATTAGACATGGTCTTTAAAACTTTCTGCAATCCTTCCAAATCGAAAGGGTCTTTTGCTTGTTTCTTTTTGGGGTCTTCTTTGAAGGTGACTTTTTTAGATTTGCGTTCCTCTATCTCAGATCTCTTTTCCAGGGCTATTACACATTTCTCTACTGTTATCTCCTTTGTCATGTTTTCAACTAAGGTTGTTTTATTTGCTCTATCTACGAAGATTGCTGTGTTTGATGGTAAAGCAGTAATATACCATTCACATCGTACTTCTTCACTGGGTTGGGAAGCAGTGGGAATTTTGTTGAGAATTTTATTGAACTGTAAATTGAAATCTTTGATAGGCTTTTTAGCTTCGGCTTTAAGATTAGATAAGTCATTGATTAACGTTGCCATTGATCTGTCATCACCGAACTTGGTAAGGAATTGATTCTAGAAGATATCCCAACTTGTGATAGACCCGGAGGGTAGTGAAAAGTACCATGACCCAGCTTTTCCTTGCAGTGTATAGGGAAAAAGCCGAACAACAACGTCTTCATTAGTAACTCCGTTGAGATTGATAGAAAGAATTAAATTGTTTATGTGTTCTTCTGCTAGCATGCCTGCTTCTGGATTGAATTTGGGCAGCCATTTCTCAGGATGTGCCGGTATTGGACTCAAGGGGGCAGGCATTAAAACTGCTCCAGGGTTGTTCCATGGAGACTGGGCCATCGTTGAGCTGCTAGTAGAGGAAAGTGCAGAAGATGATCCCTGTGGCTGGGAAGATAAGGATATTATGATCGTAGATGATTGAAGAGGGGTTGTGGAAGTTCCGGTAGACGGATGGATGATGGCTTGGAATGGAGGTGTGGGTGGTTGACTTCATGGTGGGGTAGTGGAAATGGATGATGTAGACGAAAGAGTCTCACTGTCAGACTCTTGTGGTAATTTCCTTGCTCTTTTCCTGGTGGGAAGAGGCAACTCAGTTGGCTGAATGCCAAATTTTTCACTCTTTAACCTGGTTAGGGGTTGAGCAGGATTGTACTGCGAAGTCACACTGCTTTGAGATTTATCAGACCTCTGAGGAGAAACGAAAAATCCCTGAAGTTTGTGAATCAGCAATTCAACTTCAGGAGGTTCAATGGTAGATTGGTCTGAAATATTAGGGTGTGTAGTAGTGGTTTATACTCGAGCGACTTCTGACTCTGGATTCAAATGTACTTGGGAAGTCGGGGGAGATGATGAGGGCGATTTACTCTCAGAATGGTATTTAGATTTTGATTTAGGTGCCATTCATAGTTTAGGCCCTCCTTCTAGCGCCAAATATGTTGAAGCCCCAAAAATCGGGTCGACAATAAGGGGGATAACTGCCCGGTCCAGACCTTGGTTGACAGCTCCTTATCCATTTGGTATAGTGGGTCCAACTGGGGATAATGGGACCAGTTTCCCAATCTAAGGGTGTGTGTGTGATTAGGATCGGATGTTGCAGATCTAAAAGCTCCTATCTAAACTACTTTAATCTAACTCTATGCTATTGTAATCTAATGAAAACAGCACATCTAATCTATGCTAACCCGGGATGTAATTCTTCTATTATGTGATCTAAAGAGATTTCAAATAATAATTGGTAATAAAGATCATTCAACGATTATAAGAATGGAAATCAATTAAGATGAACCACTTTGCATAAAAATTTAGGCAAAACAATTGTGAACAACATATCGCATAATAAGTTATTCACACATTAAACATAAATAAATGGCTCCACCGTACAAAAGTGCCAAATGGTAATACAAACATTCATGTAATAACATATAAACAACTAAAAACTGTATATTTCTTTAAGAATATAAGCAGGAATGATCAAGAGATAAAAGTACCATTTATGACTGGTCCTACTCATAAGCTTCAAGCAACAATGATTTATCTCTCCTTGTTCTAATATCTACTAAGAGTACAGAAGTGCAACATCAGTAGCAGACATCAAATGCAAACATCAATAAATCTTGATCCTTTCATTCATCAAAACCTCCTCTGAGGGTGCAAAAGTGCATGTTCTGAGGATAAGTTTTTGACAAATTCCTGGACCCTTCTCTAAATGCATGAGAAGGGTTTAAATATTGTTAACTAAATAACATAATTACATAAATTTAGGATACAGTTTAAATGACCGCCCTTTTTCTAAGCAAACTTATTTCTAAAAATTCGAATCTAATTCCTAACTATTTCTGCTTTTTCTCCTTAATGTTGCAAGCATTCAACATTTTCCTGGGAATATTCGGCTAGTTTCCTTCCGGTTTTGTTTGAGTTAAGCAAACAAAAATGGTAAGCGCTGGCACCATTTTTTAGTAAACTAGACGATATTTTTGGGAATCACCCTCTGGCTGGGTGAATTAACTGCATATATACTTGGTAATGATCAAAATTCCCCTCAAATTGCTTCTGCTTTTGCTATCTTGATTTCTGGACTTGCGAATGACTAAGCAAGTTAGGGACCTTGCTTTCTGAACAATTTTCTTAACGCATCAAAAACTGCCTCCGTTCTTTGATCCGGGCCTTTCTGGTGCGTTTTTCGCCTTTAGCGCCTTTTCCTTTACCGGGTATAAGCTTCAGGATTTTTTGTAAACACGTTGCTTTTGTGAGCTTTTGACCCTGAGTGTTGAGTCAACTACTGATGTCAGCATCTGTTCAGAAATACTCTGGAATCTGCGGTTCCGTTGCATGCGGTATCTGTTTATGAGGGCATCTCTTCTCTGTCTCTGAGCGTTGACGCTTTCCCTTTTTCTTTAGATGTTTCTTGTTTTTCGTTCCTGCAGTTCACACAAAGGAAAAGAGTAATGACAATAAATATTGACGCGAAAGCTCTAAGCTCTACGAATGTATAAAATAATGCCACCCATTTTGAACTGACTCTTCGACAAACACAAAACTTTCCTTCATTAACAATTTGATGTACATTCATTAATTTTCTTTAAGGTGCGCATCCAATTTTTCGGTTTACTGAAAACTTTTCTTAAATGTTGAGCTGAAGAAAATTTTCGATGGGTGATTTCTGCAACTTACATTATGTTATCGCGTTATCACATTTTGTCAAGATTGTGATATCGCAGATCGCAGATTATAGCATCGCAGCATCGTAGCATCGCATTTATCACAAGATCGCAGATCATGTTAAATCATTGTGTGTTGTTTATGCGATGTTGCGACATGCGATGTCGCATATCGACCATCAGATATTTCTTAAGATCTTCATTTATGGGCGCTTCTTAATGTATGCGATGCGATAAATTTCATGTCGCTTTTTCGCAGTTTTTATTGTGCTCATAAAAAAATGTTCTACTCTCTTCTCGTGATGCGATATATTTTTAAGGAGTATAATACAATTTTTTTTTTGAATTTTTTACTAAGGGTCCCCACTTGTTTTATGTTATTACTAATACTAAAGAAGGAGGGGGGTTGTTGGTGGCCACAACACATTCTTACTTCACTTGTTTTTGACAATGCAACAAACGTATCATCGCTAAGACTTCATGATTTTTCATTGGAAAATTGTATTATATTGAAACATTGAGATAATTATTATCTGTAGGGGAATGGTATTGCTGAATCCATGAATAAGAACCTAATCCACATTATCAAAATGGCCATATTCTCTGAGCAGCGAAACTAGCACTCTGCTTTGGTAAATGCCTTATGGGCTGACCAAGTCATTCCAAAGACTTCCCTGAACACCTCCCCTTACTTCCTGGTATACAAAAAAGAAGCCATCCTCCCACCTAAAATCTACTTGCCTACCCTCCAACTCTCACAAGAATCCCAAGGCAAGTCATGTCCGTTAGTGCAACGTAGGATGGACACCCTTTGCAAGTTACAGGACTAAAGGTTAAAGAAAATTTAGAAAATTTTCACTTCATCATAATCATATCAAGAGGTGGTTCAACAGAAGTCTGCAAGGAAAAACAACTTCAGTGTGGGCGACTTAGTCTTGAAGTGGGATAAAACCCATGAGGAAAAAGAAAACACACTAAGTTTCAGTCCCTATGGATTAGACCATTCACAATACATTAAAGGTTTGGCCAACAAGTTATCATATTAAATCACTTGAAGGGAAGATTGACTCTCTCCCTGTCAATGGAAAAGACTTAAACATTACTTTCCATGAAGATCTAGGGTTGTTCCTTACACTGTGTACATAGTCTTTTCTTTCTTGATTGTGTGAATTTTGTTCCATTTTCGTCTTGCAAATAAGTGTTGTGCATGAACATGTTTGTGGCTTCTAAGTATGTGTGTGACCGAACTCTAAGGAGTCTTGAGACACTCCAATATTTGGCTAACCTTCTATCCATTTTAGCCGATGAAGTTCCAATGGAAAATACAATCAATCCGTAAGGAGAGTTTTGGTCCAAGCATGAACCCGTGTCTATTCCATAAACCTCATGCCTACACTTGGTATTTATGTTTCAGTGTTTTCATGATTATCTAATCAGTAGAAGCAAAGAAGAGGAAAAATCGAAACGAGAAAACCTAAATTAGATGTCTCTATATGCTTCTCTGAAGGAACAACCTCTTATGCTCTCAATAAGTTGGGATCCCTCTTCCACCCAAAATAAATAAGTTTTGATGTGTCGTCATCTTTAAAAGAAATAAATAAAGGCGGAAGAAGAGAAAGGCTTCCTGTGCAGAGTGGTGAAGCAAGAAACTCCTCGGAAATATTGTCCAGACTTGCTGGAAGCGAAGAAAAATTTGTGTTCCTGTGTGACTCCACTAGGGTGCTATCCAAGCCTGCTAGTAACGAAGCAACACCAGAGATGAAAAATTATACTATGGAAATATTAAGCTCGCGAGATACACTACCCTTCTCAAATCAAAACATTGTTATATCATCAAATCTTATGTTTTGTTCAACAAAGAAGGCACAAAGGGGACCATGTCGATTCATGGGGTAAGTTGGAAGACCAAAGTAATCTACACGATGAATCAATACTCCCTGAAGAACCAAGGCCCTACATAGAAGAAGTTAACTGAGATAAAGAAGTTGGAATTCAACCAATGTGTAACCAAGCGTTGTAGCTGCTACAACACTCTCCAACATTTTGGCTTACACTCAATTTCATAGCCTTCCTTGGTCTTGTACATTGTTATCGCAAATACCGAAGCTTATTTCATGAGCTTTCTTGAATTGTTTTGTTCTCTTTTGCATGTTGGGTAAACTGATGTATTTTGGCATCTTTGGCTATCACACAATGTGTAAAAAAATATTCTGATGGTTTCAAGGGTCTATCATTGTGTATATGAGTTATTATAACTATGTAAACCACCATCTCACTCATTCACAAAGTTCTTAGCACTATCGCACAAGTGTCGTTAGGGTCGTCCCAAAGTCTATCTTAAGTGTCACACTTGTCGTAACTTGTTGTAAAGATGTCACATGGAGGGAAATTATTTATTCATGTGCTTAGATGATCTATGTTGTTGTATCATCAAAATATTCGAAGTGTGTGATCATAGTCAAAGTTCATTACCATTCACAATGATCTCAGTGATCCCACACTTAGCCATTTTCAAAAAACAATTCCCGACCGAGCAACCTAGATTCATAATCATTTGAATCATCATCATCGTCATCATTAAAGTAATCATTGTTATCTTTGTCATCATCTTCATCATCAACATCATCATGATCAAAATCGTCATCATCGCCATCATCTTTTTCATCTTCCTCATCAACCTCATCATCATCGCCATCATCTTTGCAACATCATCATCATCGTCATCATCATCGTCATCATCGTCATCTTTTTCATAAACACAATCATCAAAAATGTGTCAAGGGAAGCTAACATCATCACATCAACCTAAGGATTTACACAATGCAAGGAACTAACATGGTCAATAATATTTGTACTGGAGTGATGGAATAGCACCAAGACCATTAACTATGTTATTACAAGAATTTAAATTTTTAATAATGTTTTTACCAAAGTGAGGACATGTGATCCAATCTATCGATTACATTAGTATTGAAGAAAAGGAAGAATATATTATCGAAAGGGAGGATCCTATCACATTAACTTGAGGAGCCATTTTCACAATGCAAGACACCAAAATTGTCTCTTCCTCTCCCTCTCTCTCTTACCCTTCTCTCCCTCTCTCCCCCCTTCTATCTCTCTTCCATCTTTCTCTTCTCTCTCCCTCTCTCTCCATCTTCCATATCACTCACTCTCTCTCTCAACCTTTCTCTCTCTATGTGATTATTTTTACCAAGCTCTCTCCCCCCCTCCAACTCCAACTCCATCTCTTTCTCTCCCTCCCTCTCTCATTCTCTCTCTTCCTTGCTCTCTCTCTCTCTCTCTACAACTCCATAGTCACTATCTCTCTCCATCTCTCCTTCTCTCCTCACTTCTCTCAATCCCTCCTTCTTTATCTCTCTACCTGACCCCCAAACATACATTATCTCTCTACATCTCTCCCTTGTCACTCTCTCTCTTTCTCTCCCTCCATTTTCTCTCCCTATCCAACTCCATCTCTCTCTGTCTCTCTTCTTTCAACCCTATTACTATGTCCCTCCCTCTCTTCTTCTCTCTAGCCCCCTATCCACACCTCATCTTTGCATCTACCTCTCTCTCTCTCTTACCCTTCTCCCCCCTCTCTTCACTTCATCTCCATCTCTCCCTTGTCACCCCCTCAATCTCTCCACCTCTATCACTCTATATATTTGTTATCCCTCCATACATATCTATATCATGATTTATTAATATATATTATAATATAATAACTTTAATATTGTATAAACAAAAAAATTAGAAATAAAAAAATACAAAAAATAAAAAACGAAAAATAAAATAAAAATTGAAACATAGATAAACCACGAACCATTTATCTCAATATCACAAAAAAATAAAATTGTTACCCTAGTTGTATGCCTCTGCCCGTCTCCACCATCAATTTGCTACATTTAGAGGTGATCACTGCCCACAGAGAAATCATAAGAATAAGCCCACTAACCCCTTACCTACGTTCCCTATTGGTGGATTAAGCGTCTACAAGTCAATTGATAGGTGAGGACTTGAGGAAGAGAAAATCAAGAGCACAATTTGTTTTGTAAATTTAAATTTCCTTTATTCTTTCTTCTTCTTTCAACATGATAGAACCTAAGCCCTAAATAGTGTTTAATTTCATTGTAGAGTGTTAACACTTTTTCATACTGAAAGGGTCATAATAGACTTTAGTCTTCGAGAGAGAATATGAAAACAGATCAAATCGTCATTCCAGTATTCCCTACAATAATTTTGAATGTCTCCTCATGAATATTCACTCTAAGATTGTGATGAGATTAGGAAGTCTCATCATTTCCATCATAGGTTCCTTAAAATGGCATCTTCCTCACTGATTGGATGTGATTTTCATGGCTTCCTTCTTCACATAGACAATAAAACGTTCCTTGAACTGTCATGCTATTCCGTTTAGTGTACCTCATGCCATTAGAGGCAGTAGAAAATAACAAAATAAACACACAAAAAGCTCTAACTATACTCATATGTATAGACTTATCATCCATCAGAGAACCCATGTTACCCTAGGTCAAGTTCAAATTTGTTTCCAAACCTAGCTTTAATAATTTCTTTTTTCCACCATGAATATATGTAGCTCCACACTAAGGTCACTTCACACTACAACTATTGCACCAGGTCAAGGCTTCAGTATTATCATAGACTATGTTTGGAGTCAAGTTTGTTCTCAGTTGTTTTATAGCTTTAATTTCAAAACAATTTTCCCAGCAATCAACCTATTAGTTGTATTGTACCCTCTTGTTGTAGCTGCTACAACACCGTCCTGAATTTTGGCTTATGCTCAATTTCATAGCCTTCCTTGTTCTTGTACATTATTGTCCCAAACAACGAAGCTTATTTCATGAGCTTTCTTGAATTGTTTTATTCCCTTTTGCATGTTGGGTAAACTATCCTCTTTTGGCATGTTTAGCTTTTTTGTAATGTGTACAAGCCTATTATGATGGTTTCAAGGGTCTATCATTGTGTATATGAATTTTTATAGCTATGTAAACATCTGTCGCACTCATTCACAAAGTTCTGAGCAATGTCAAACAAGTGTTTTCACGTCATCCCAAAGTCTATCTTAAGTGTCGTACTTGTCCTAAAACTACCACATAGAGGGAAATGCTTTATTCACGTGTTTGGATGATCTATGTTATCATGTCGTAAAAATATTCTAAGTGTGTGATCATAGTAAAATTTCATCACTGTTCACACCGATCTCAGTGATCCCACACTTAGCCATTTTCGAAAAAAAATTCCAACCGAGAAACCTAGCTTCACTAGGCCTCTCCTGAGTTGCACACTATGTAGTATCAGTCCTCTAGCTATGACCTTGTTTCTTTACATTACACAATGCACACTTCCTACCTCGAAGGACTGCTGCACTGCATAATTTTTGTGCCTAAGCCCCAACCATGACCTCCAGAATTATGCAATCATGTCCCCATCTTGGCTTAATCTGTGCACTTCGCAACCTCAAGCCTCAAGATCATCCCTTAGCCCTTTAATTGTGTAGATATGTAGTAGCCCAACCTTCCTTAACTCCCAGATGTGCAGTGAGCGCTCCCAGTGCCCAACCCTTCAACCTATCTCACTAGCTCTGGAAATGGCATAGTCTTGTGCCTCTACTGAGCCTGAATTGCACACTACACAATCTCAAGTCTCAGGGCTTCCCCTTTCCTTCCTAAAATGTGTAAATACATATTCACTAAGTCCCTCTTCCCAACCTATCAGTTGTTCCGGGCTTATTTGGTGGATCAAAATGCACCATCTTAGGCTAAGGGGTTTTCAAATTGATTTCGTCTCGTCATCAGTGAATTGCAGGAACATGTACCCTATCATTTCATGGAAATATGACAGAGGAGGAAAATATGGAGGGAAGCATTCTCAAAGACTCTCTTTTACTTGAGCTTACAAGTTGATCGATCAAGAGAAAGCGAAGGGACACTAGTTTGCGACCACTATCCAAGAATTGAGATCATTGAAGATTCCTCATCGCCACGCCATGTAGAGGTGAAAATAAAAGCATATCTTCAAGAAGAAATCCAACACTTAGCAACAACAATGATTTGAAATTGCCACATCATAAATCAATCCATGTCAACAGTGTCATGTCATGTCATGTCATGCGTGGTCATATGCCACATCACTATTATGGATCATGTTTATTGTATTCAAAACGTATTGTGAACTGGAAGTCCAAAGGACACACATGGAATGCAAAGAGTCATGTAAGTTGAGAAGTCATAGGAAGACAAACAATCATGAGGGTAGTCAAAGAGTCACCCTTTGTTATATATACTCCCTCTTTGTATGAGCAAAGGAATTTTCACCTTAGCTCCTTCTGCGAGGCATTAGAGAGATAAGCTAGTTCTTTGAGGAGAAAGGAGTTGCTCCAATGCTCCACTACTGGAGCTAGTGATGTACATTATAAACATGTGTCTTGGAGATTTTACTTAATAACATATGCCTTCAAGGCCAACACGTTCTTCATACATAGACTATGAATGTTTGTAAGACTATTATGTGGATATTTGTATTTCATGTTTGTTTTCACATGTTCTAAGATAGTTGAACTATTTCAATTGTTTTAGTACTTACCTTGTTGAGAATGTGTTGTAATGGTTGTTATTGTTGTCCTATCCTTGTGGACTATTCTATATTATATTACACAAATATTTCTTCATTTTTTGGTTGTAACGACCATCGCATTATTTTTGGACTATTATGATAGATGTTAGACAAATCCTTTCGGTTCATGTGTGTCTCTTCTTGGGTGGTACTACTACCTCTCACTTAGAGGCTCACTTTTCTCCCCTCTCTGTAGTAGAAGAACCTTGACACATTTACAACTTAACACTCACCAGGCACACCTTCTTGCTTTTTGAAGACACCATTGCATCCCTCTCTCTTGCTGATATTTAGATCCAAGGAAAATATTTAAGGATTCAACAATTGAGCCTTTATAAAAGATGAGACTCCTACAACAAATAGTGTGAGGTCTAATTGGGACTTCACATCGGGGATATCCCCTAAATGTTGGAGGGTCCAACACCATTAACACCTCTGGAAATTCTAGTAATAGAAACCGACTAAGCAATATAAGGTCTGAAGGATGAATTCTCCATTCGATCAAGTGACTCTGACTATTTGAGAAGCATATAGTAGATAGGGGAAAATGAACCAAGATCATCTAGAGCTCATTTAGTTTGAAGTGATCCTAAGAATGCGGTAGTAAATCACTACAAAAAAAAGGAAATTGGTGAGGGGTGAAAAATGTCACCATAAGCTCATTGGTGATGGTCAAAAGAGCCTTCGTCACCAAAAATTGAACGTCACCAAAGGTGGCGCCGCCAAAAGTATAGGTTTTGTAGTGACATTCAAAGTCCATCACCAATAATGATTTATAATGATGGATATCGACCGTCACCATTTCATATGAGCAATGGTGATGGACCATAGCCTCCATCACCAAAAAATGAACGTCACAAAAGGTGGCGTCACCAAAAGTATAGGTTTTGTAGTGACATTCAAAATCTGTCACCAATAATTATTTATAATGGTGAATAGCGACCATCAGCATTTCATATGAGCAAACGGACCATAGCCTCGGCCACCAAAAACTGAATGTCACCGAAGGTGGCGTCGCCAAAGTATAGGTGTTATGGTGACATTCAAGGTCCATCACAAACATTGACTATAATGATCGATAGTGACTGTCACCATTTCATATGAACAACAACAATTTATTGTGATGTATCTTTCATGGTCGTCACTATTGGTGCATATATATGGTGACATTCATTGACCGTCACCAAAAGCCGCATTGCCAAAAGTATAGGTGTTGTGGTGACATTCAAGGTCCGTCACGAATAATGACTATAATGACGGACAATAACCGTCACCATTTCATATCAACAACTACGATTTATGGTTACAGACCTTTGAGGGTCATCACTAATGATGCGTATATATGGTGGTGTTCATTGACTGTCACCATTTCATATTTTTGGTGAGGGTTGAAAAATGTCACCAAACCTCATTGGTGATGGTCAAAAGAGCTTCCGTCACCAAAAATTGATCATCACCATTCCATATGGATGTTAGGGCATGATGGAAACAAACCACTAATCTCATTCTTGTAAAGAAGGTGCTCTTCCATTGAGATAACACCCTTTAAAGAATTAGACTTTTAAAAATTAGACCTTGAAACTTCACAAATTGTAAATTCTACAACTTTCAATAAATTAAAGTCTCGGTAATATTTTACTAAACAAGCAAAGAAACATCGAAGTTGGAGGTCCCTACCTAATGGATATGGAAGTTATGAAAAGTGGGTGGAGGGAAAAATATTTATGTATAACAGAATCAATATGTTCAATTGAATACTCAATTAGAAGTGAAACATTGAAGACATTTATAACCTATAAATGACCTATAACTAGCGAATGCACCAAATATTTCAAAGGAAACGTCCTAAGTGGATAGCATATGGAAGAAGAGCATTGATGAAAACAGATGCAATATGTTATAGCTTGACTGAAAGAAAAATCTCAATGTTGTTGTTGTTTGGTGTTTATATATCTGAATGATATCTAAACTTTTGTGCAAATGTAACACAGATCTCTAGAAACCATGAACGACAAATATATATATATATATATATATAATATATATATATATATATATATATATATATATATATAATATATATATATATATCCTTTACATAAACCAACATGCAATTTGGAATTTCACAAGTCTGCACTCAAAACATGACAGCAACCAACAAATAAAAAGAATTGACTTGGACAAAAAGCAATAGCCTCACCTTCATTCTTGAGTTGCTTTTGTTTATTTGAATTTTACCTGTGACATTCTTTATCTAACAAGGAATCAAAATCATCACTACTATTAAATTCATCCAACACGGATTTTTGATATCTCACTAACATATGTGTTTTTGTTGCCATGCCTGAAAACCATGTAGTTTCATGTCGATAGTAGAATAAGATGTGTGCCTGCTGCTCAAGAACACATTCCTTATTAACCATTGTTACCTGACAGAAACCAAAGAGACAACACAATATCAGTGTACACAAAATCCCCCACTGAAATATAATTATAACATAGCTAAGAATTCCAAAAGATGTTCTTAATTAATAAACTTTTGTATTTGGAAATACTGTTTCTTTATATTTAAAAAGGCTATGTTGTAAAATGCTTCTATCTATTTATCCAGGCAATTATATCATAGCATATGTCACACAGTAGCAATCTACAGTACCTAAAGTAAAAAGACAAATTTGCTCAAGAAAATAGATTTAGAAAAGAGCTTTGAAAACTATAAGTTTGTCATCAAAGCTTTAATTAGTTTAACAAAAAACTAGTTGGAGTTTGAAAATCAAAATAATTCATAGGAAACAAACAGGACAATGGCTAAAGTCGCTATTCATACAAATAAAGCTAGAGTCACTATTGCCATTGCAAATAACTGAAATTTGGGTAGTGGTCTAACAGTTGGAGCTTATTTGTCGGGAAGACTCGTCAATACCATCATTTTTTTTCCATGGTCTGTTGTGTCTCTAGATCCAAATCATATAGCTTGCCATTCTCAAGTTCTACCTTTCAAGTATTGATTTCTGGCTCACCCCTTAAAACACAATTCTACCACTCCATTTTATTTTGTTTTGTCAAGAGAATTGGTAGGACCTTCCCATCCTCTGTTTTACATCATCAATAACCATCCATCAATGATATAAAGAATAACAGATACACAACAAAGGAAAAATATGTGCTTGTTGTATACCTATGTTCTAGGACTCATCTGACCTTACTCGTGAGAAAAACTCACCGTGAAAAAATAACATCTGTGTGGAATTTAAAAAACTTTTTTAAATCAAGTTCAAAGTAAACCAATCAAAATATGAACATCTTTTTAATCAATAAAATCTCTGACTTAAAATAAAAGTGGCATAGAATTGAATGTTATATCAACCATCTCAAGTAACTAACATCAAGTGAGAAATACAATCCATGCATATTGGATTAGTGAAATAATTGATCTGATAAAGCTCAAAATCAAACAGATGACTTAAAGCTAAGAAACACAAATAAATGACTTAGAACTAAGACATAAGGTTGCCTTTTCAACCCTACCATTAAATAACTCTTCTTTATGTCACAAACCATTAAAAGGTGGAAGTGATATTGTAACATTAACCTCTGATAGTCTGTGTCCATGACTACTTCTCAAGATCTACTCCATTACTAGAATTTGGGTTTAGATAAGATACATGAAAAAACCATCATGATGAAAATGAAATCTACATCCTTCTAAAAAAATGGGAGGAAAAAAATATCCACAAATTGAAACAGACTGTAGGATACCTTATTCCTACAACATGATTATCTTGTCATGAACAATAAAGAAATAAGGGGAAATGTAATTTTTGCCACATTTTGACAATGAAATCTTTTGCATATTCTAGGAACAATTGATGAAAAAAGTTAGCTAAAGCTTGTCAACATCAAGATTAAAGTAGAACATAAAGGAACCACTCCAGCAAATATATAATCCTAAACATAAGTATCTATACATATAAGTATTTATTGAGGACATTGTATTTTGTGAAAATATGGAAGTCAAATCTTCGAAATAACACAATTTATGGTTCAACTGCCTTACGAAGTCCATTCATTCGAGTATTTACGAAGTCCATTCAGGAATTTCTTCAAAGTTCAATGTTCAAACAATTAACATGCAGCTGAAAAAATCTCATGTCGAAAAGGAGATAACCCAAATATGTAGAGTATATATCTTACATTTATATATCCTAATTTCTAGTCATTTCATTTTAGCATACTATTGTGAATTCAACCCAAAATTCTATAAAAAAATATTGATGGTTATTTTGCTAATATAGAAGTTTTATATATGCATTTATTTAAACAGTTAGCTTGCAATCTCAAACATATCTAAGGATGCACACAATACGTTGCATCTTAGTGTTGGTGTGTGAACTTGAGACAATGAAGTCCAACATTTAACAATTTTCCTACGATATGCACTAGCTGAATAGGTGAACAATAGTATTGTAGGCATGTGTTATGAATATATGTATTGCGGCCAATAAGGGTATTGTTGGAACAGTCACGTCCAACCCTTCCAAGTTTGTGTATAATCTGTATTGGTCTAATAGGTGAACAATAGAACTGTAGGTGTGCATTCTACATCAATTACCTCAATCCAACACCTTCAGCGTAGAAATTTCAAAGAATATGTCCAAAACTGGTAGGTAATTTGCAAAATGAAAGAGTTGGCTTGATTTTTTCTGGAAAAGACTAGATTCTTACATTGTCACTTACTATAATCTTTGGGTTCCGATGAAGCTTTTGAATTGGTTACATAAATGTAGCAACAAATGTATTGGTTGTAAAAGGATGAGATAATGCACAAAAGTGTGCATACTTGGTAAGTCTATCAACAACCACCATGATGAAACTCTTTCCTTTAGACTTGGGTAAACTTGTGATAAAATCCATTGATACCTCATCCCAACGCTGACATGGAATGGCTAAAGGTTGTAACAAATCTCGAGTATTAATTGTCTTAACTTTATTTTGTTGGCAAACCAAACATTCTACCACAAAATTTTGAATATTAGATTTAAGGCCATCCCCAAAAAAAATCTTCGCTCTGATAACAAATGTTATGCAACCAGGTCACAAAATAGAAGAAAATATAGATCAATGACTTAAAAATTAGCCTCTTCGAGGGGGAAACCTCCTTTACATTACATAAATGAACAATTCTTTGATGATACAAATGGCAAGACCTCCTTTGTATATATAGGAGTCTAAGGGGTCACAATATAATCAGAGACTTCACAACAATAATAATGGAAGGGCACAACATCAGCAATAGTGGGCTTCTATGGGGCAAAACAATAACAATAAGAGGGCTACACTAATATTATAGGGATATAACACCAAGTCTCATTTTGTCTAAGGTTTCCATTTCTTCAACCATGGCCTTTTTTTAGATCTTATCATCGTTTGAATCCAAAACCTTCTTAATAGTTATAATATTATCATTAGTAATAAAAAAATAAATGTTTGAATCGAAATTAGGCGGAGTATACCTTCTTTCCTGACTTGATCTCCTTAATACTAAAGTATCTGGTTCTTCTTTTTTGTATTTCTATTATTCTATAGAGATTGATTCATCATCCTTTAATTTAAACTCTTTCTTCCTTGTTAGGACTTCTTATTTGAAAACATATTTGATTTTTCTTGACACCTTTAACAAGGTCTCGAAGATTTAGATCTCCCTCTAGATTTAGATATCTTACTAGAGGACTTATTCTTATTACTATTTTAGGAGTTTCCTCTTATCGAGAAGGAATCTATGTTCTTACTTTCCATATTTTTCCATCTCATCTCCTCTAATAACAAATATAAGACTTTATCATACTTAAAGTAGTCCCATTTTTACCCACTGGAACAACCAAACTATCCCACGAGTCTGGTAAAGAACACAACAAACCGATATCACTATCTTTATTCTAAATATTAATATCAATATATAATAATTGATTTACCATAGTACTTAAGATGTTTAGTTGTTTTGTCACCTAGTCTCCATCTGTCATCCTCGAGTTCTACAACTTCTTCGATAGGAAAAACTTGTTCACCAAGGACTTAAACTGATACAAAATCCTAACTTGTTCCATAATGTCTTCATTGTATCTTCTCCTAAGCCATTTAGTGATAATGAATCTAAGAGACACAATCATATTATGTTGCTTTCCTTTCAATCCAATTTGGTCCAATCTTCTCTCGACAACCCTATTGATGTAGTACCCACCACTAATATTTTTTCACTAATAGATATTCGATCTTAATATTCCACGCATCAAAACATTTCCCATTAAATTTTTCAATATCTATCTTTGAACTACTTGTGATTTCCTTTCACCAAAAGAATCGAATATGTAGATATCCGACTATAACAGGGTTTATCATAGGCCAAAGTAAAACCCTTTGACCACAAAAGTGTCCCCTTGAACCCAAACCTGGCTCTGATACCAAGTGTAGATTTCAACCTTGTATAATTAATTGTTTCAAATAGATCCTTGATAAAATAGAAAAAAATGAAATTTCAAACACACACATTAACACATAATTTTTTTCCTCGAAAATGGGAAAACTAGAAAGATTTTTTAAATATATATTATTTTATACAGTATTAGAATACAATATATGTATATATGGAATCCATAAACCATTAATCCATTTATCATAGATTATAATAAAACTATAGTTCCTTAACCAAAACTACAAAACCATGGAAAACACAACCATGTGCTACAAGAATACTAAAAACGAAAACCTTGTGTCAAAAACTACCAAAAATTAACACAAAAAACCACCAAATCCTTTTTCATGAGAATTACTCCAAGGCCCCTATGCAAGAAGGCTTCAACTCCCTGCAAATCCTTTAAGTAGTGGGAGCTTCACCCTTACTAGTGCAACATATAATGCATGAGAGTATTCATGCCAAAAAAAATAACAATGGTCTATGGTCACCAAAAGATTGGTGAAGATGCCATTTAACATGTACGTTGAAACATTAAAATTCATTACACGTGTACGATTATTGATTCTTGTTTAAGTATCCACAGTTAAACTAAAGTCTATAACATAATTTGACTGAGTTAGTGTATTAAGGATTAATTAAAAAATCAACTGAAATCCAACCAAATAATTGAATGAAGGCTATCTACAGGTTGGTTATAGTTAATCCAAGTCTTGGGATGGATCATCAAATTTCATTAAAACATGCCAAAGTAGATTCACGGTTTACTTTCCTACTGCATATGCAAATAAATATCCATATAGTCACTTTTTTGAAAGACAGACCTAACGGGCCATATTTTTCAATATTTATATATTGTCGCAAGTCTAGTGTTAACATGGTCCTCAAAGCTCTCTTCCATAAACTGAAAAGTTCCTTTATCATATATAAATCATGCTCTGATATTTGTATTAGAATTGGGCACTGGTGGTGTATCTTTGTGATGTACTACTACTGCATAGATTGCAAGGAGACCCCTTCTGGTTAGACCACTCTGTTTTCCTTCCTGGTCTGGACATGAGCTCCTTTCGGCCCCCATGGTGATAGTGGTTTATGGTTTCTGGTTTTTTAATTCAGGATGGTCTCGTCCTTATTCCATTGTCCGTGGTTTTATTCAAATTACGTATCTTAATGTCTCTCTCCATATCCTCGCCTTATCCTGGTATTGATTATTCCTTTGTACTGCCTCATTGAATTTCTTCCATCCTTTGTTTAATTTGGCGGCATGCTTTCGTCATCTTCTCTCGTCCCCTATCATGAATTACATTCGGATGATGTCTTTCTTTCTATCATGACGTGATATGCCATCTGGAGTCCTCTTGGATTGGTACGTCTGAGCTTCTTTGTCACTCCAGACTTGACCTTCCCTTCTAGTTCTTTCTTTCTCCAGGTGCTATATTTCCATTTTCAGGCTGTGCGTACATCTATATTTTGTACCTTCATATCCCCTCTATTCATAGGTTGTGGATCTTCTGTCCTGGTCTCCGATTTTTCCCTAGTTTCGATGGAGGGAGGATCGGACTCATCTACCACAGAGGCGATGATTCAGGCTACCCTTTTGGCAGAAAAGTCGCATGAGAAGTCCAGGTTGTCTGCTGGGTGGCAAGCCATGCTGGACGACATGTTTGTCAAGCCATCCAAGCCTGAGGGGGTACCTCGACCCCACACGAAGGCCTCTCTTTACAACAGATCCAGGAACTCGGTCAAGACGACTGCTCCTCCTAAGGCTATCTCTCTAGACTGCTCTTACCTCTCGGAACGTATTGATAGTCTTTAGCATTTAGCATTGATTGGTAAGTGGCATTTCCCTGTTATGGATGATGTTGTTATGAGGTCGTGGCTCGATGAGCGCTGGAAACCATTGGTCGGCTACACTCCTGTTATTTCTCGTCTTATGAAAGACTAGTACTGTTTCCATTTTCTTAAGGCATCTGACTTGGAGATTGTTTTCAAGAGTCCTTGGGTTTGTGGTAGGAGTTTCCTTGCTCTTTATAGATGGTACATCAGTTTCGATCCATTGAAGAACACCCCTTCAAATTGTTTGATTTGGGTTAAGCTCCCAAATCTTCCACTGGAAATGTGGACTGCTCAAGCCTTATCCGAGATTGGGAACTCCATTGGTAAATTTGTTTATGTAGATCCATGGTGCTGTGGTGAAAAAGATAAAAGGATTGCTTGGATCCTCGTCGAGAAGTCTTACAAAGGTGGTTATCCTAACCACATTGAAATTGGTTGGGGGCGCTCTCGTATTAAACAACGTCTGGACTTCTAGGGAATTCCGTTTAGGTGATTCCTGCCATAGGATGGGTCATCTCATTGAGAATTGCCGCCGCCATAATAAACCATCTTCTCGCCCTTTTTTTCGCCGGAACCACAATGATCCGCCTTTTCTTCATGGTGATAAGCTCTCCTCCTCTTCTGTTAGTATCTCTGCATCTTTTCCACATGGGATTCATGATCCCCCTCTCATGGAGCTCCCCCTTCCCCATCGTCCTTCTCCTAAGGCACCATCGGCCAGCGATCCGAGCCTCTTTAAAATTGATACTGCATCTGATTTCATCTATTCCGTCCCTCCCGAACCCAAGGATTGCTTGGCGGTTCCACCTCCGCCTCCTATCCCTATGGGTGAGATTACTGTTGACTCCCTCCCTATTCCTGTATCATCCTCCTCCTCGTCTCAGGAACCATGCCCTCTTTCCACAAAGGGCAAGGAACCTCTGGATAAAGCCTCTCCACATTTTTCCACCATGTTCTCATCGGCTAATCTATTTGATAGTGACATCGAGCATCTTCTCTGCGATAAATCCCTTGAAATGGAACCCCTGACTATTCATAAGCCACATGGCCCGTCTTCTCCCTTTATTAGCCCTAATTCTGCCAAGAATATTACAATTAGGAAGAAACATGCGAGCGGAAGCAGACACTTCAGGGGGAGATCTATTGCTTCTCCGTCCAGTGTGTGGAATCTGGCCCTTATGGACGTTCCTATTCTAGACTCGTCTGATTTACAGCCTCTTAGAGCATGTCAGGCTGGTGAATCATCCAAATGACATTCATGATCTCTTTGAACATCAACGGATTGGGTGCTTAGAGACCTCTTTATGTCGGCACGTCCCAAGATTATTCTGATCCAAGAGACCATGCATTGCTGTCAGGATTCCAATTCTTTCTTTCGTAAAATGTTTCCATCTTGGTTTATGGTTGCCACTGAGGCTAATGGCCTTTCGGGTGGCCTGGCTGTCATTTGGGATCCGGATTGGGTCAATGCCTCCGCTTTTAAATGCTTCGCAGGTATTCTTTTTTCGGCTTCCATCAGAGGCCATAATTTCCACTTCAACATTCCGAATATTTATGCGCCTTATAAAAACAGGCGCCCTTTCTGGGATTGACTGTTTGCTTCAGAGATTTTTAGGCTTGGTTTCTTGATTATTGCGGGAGACTTAAAATTCACTTTAAGTGCTAGTGAATGCTAGGGTAGATGTCGTAAAATGGACCCTTTGGTTGACTCTCTCAAGATGGAATTTCTTAATAGGGATTTGATTGATATTTCTCCTTCTAAATTGGTGCCTACTTGGGATAATGGCAGGTCGGGCGATGCATATATTGCTAAGAGGATTGATCACTTTCTTGTCCATACAAGTCTCATCGACAAAATGGGACTGCCTTTCTCATTCATTGGATCAGCTTTTATTTCAGATCATAGACCCATTGTTCTCTGTTGGCGGGATTCTGGTATTCGAATGGGATACCCATTTAAATTCAATTGTTCATGGCTGGAGTCCCCTGAATACTCCTCGCTCATTTCAAATTCTCTTATGAAGCTCTTGGATAGTGATTCATCTGCTCCTATTCTGTCTTTGACGGAAAAAATGGTAATTATGAGACAGATTACAAAGAATTGGCAACTAAATAAAAAAAGGACAGGCAGATGCTCCATGATCTTCAAGCTGAAATGGATCAGCTCATTGGCTCTACCTGTACATATGACCTCTCTAATATCATTAGAAGTCATATTATGGAAATTGAGAACAGAAAGAAAATATATCTAGATCAGGAGGAGGCTGCATGGCGCCTCAAGAGCCGGGCATTATGGCTCAAGGAAGGAGATCACAATACTAAATTTTTCCATAAAGCTGCAAATGCTAGGAGGATTAAAAATTCAATATGGAAAATATCGGATGGAAACATCGGATTTTATGTATCTCAGCATGATATCTCTTCTAAAGCTGTGAGACATTTTAAATCTCAATATAAAAGAAAAGAGGGTGGGGATTTTCAGGATATTCTCTGGGGTATTGATCTGGCCCCTCTTATGTTCGATGATGATGGTAATGCAGATTTTCTTTAGCCCATTACGGAGGATGAACTTCTTTCCACTTTAAAAGACTTCTATAAGGATAAAAGTCCCAGCCCTGACGGTTGGACCATTGAATTTTATATTCACTTTTTTGAGCTTCTTAAGCATGACTTATTAAGGATGGTGGAGGACTCCCGGACATCTGGTTGTATTCATCACAATACTTCATCTACCCTGATTGCGCTTATTCCTAAAAAATGTGATGTTGAATCTTTCCATGATTTTTGGCCAATATCTTTATGCAATATATCTTTCAAAATTATATCCAAGATTATTGCGGAAAGGCTGAAGCCGACTCTGGCCTCTTTTATCTCTCTGGATCAACATGCCTTCCTTCGAGGATGCAACATTCTTGACGTTGTTGCCATTACACAAGAAGTCATGTTTTTGATGAAATCAAAATCATTGGATGCGGCTATTCTTAATGTAGATTTACAGAAGGCCTACGATTGCTTGGACTAGGGTTTTCTTCGTTGTATATTGGCTAAAATTGGTTTAATTCCTCAGTCCATTGAATGGATTATGTCTTGTGTAGAAAATGTTCATTATTTAGTGCTTATTAATGGAATCCCATCATCTTTTTTCCCTGCGTAAAGGGGCCTCCGTCAGGGTTGCCCCTTATCAACCCTTTTATTTATCCTTGCTATGAACACCCTCAGTCTTCAAATCAATAAGGCTGTGGCAGAAAATCGTTGCAAACTGATTAGAATCTGCAGAGGGATCTATGTTTCACATAATCTATTTGTTGACGATGTGCTCATGTTTGCCATGATGTGTAGAAAGACATGGTTATGTCTTAACGATATCCTAAATAGGTTCCAGAAGGCCACTGGTTTATTTATAAACAAAGGAAAATCATCTCTGCACCATAATAAAACCAACATGGAACTAGCTATTTGGATTGCTGACCTGCTTGGAATTGTTTCAAAATCGATTAACGATGGTATAAAATACTTGGGCTTCCAGTTGAAGGCAAATGGTTATTCAAGCGTGAATTGGCTCTAGATCCTGGACAGGTTCTACCGGAAGATCTCGGCTTGGGAACACCGAGCTCTCTCTCTGGCCGGGAGATTTATTCTGTCTCAATCAGTCTTGACCCAGCTGGCGGTATATTGGGCACATATTTTTTCTCTTCCGGATGGCATTATTACTAAGATTAATCGATTATTGGCTAATTTTATATGGTGTGGAAGTTCTAAATCATACAAAATCCACCTAACAAAACTGGATAAGATCTCTTTACCGAAGGAATATGGTGGTTGGGGTCTGCTAGACATGTGCAATTTTGGTAGGGCCTTGTTATGCAAATCCTTGACGAGGGCTCTATTCGGAGAGGGCCTATGGAGCTCGGCCATAAGGCGAATATATTTACAGGACAAGGACCCAGTTTTTTGGTATCGGAGAGGGTCTTTTGGAATCTGCCACGGCTCTGCTATATGGCTTGGTCTCAGAAAGATACAACAATATTTCTTCAGACACCTTAGATGGAAACTTTGCTCGGGTGATCGCGTCTTCATCGGTATGGACTCTATTTATGGTATGCATGAACAATCACACATCTTTGATTGCCTGATATCTTTTCTACACAGAATCGACCTGTTTACTTGGGACAAAATTATATCTTCATGGAGTGGCCCGATCTCAATATGGAAAACTGTTCATGATCTTCATTTCCCTGCCAATCTTCATTCAGAATGGAACTCGTTTTTAAGTATTATATGCAGCCTGGGCATCTTTCGATCGGATCAAAATGACTCTCTTGTATGGTTCGTTCCTAATAAAAGGATGCGAGTATGCGACATTTACTTGGATATGACTTTAAATAAATATGTTTCCACAGATCCTATCTTTCCAATTAAATTCTGGAAGCTGGGTTGTCCACTCAAAATGATTTTGTTTTCCTGGCTGGTTTTCAACAACCGGAACCTGACTTGGGACAACTTACGACGAAGGTGTTGGAATGGACCAAGTAGATGCACCATGTGCAAGGCCGCGGAGGAATCCAATCTCCATATTTTCTTCCTTTGTGAATCTACAAAACAGATCTAGTATGATTTGTCTCTTCTTTTTGGTTTTCCTCACAATGTTTTTGTTTCAGTACGGGAAGCTTATCTATGGTGGTGTACACAAAAAGAATCATGGAGATCCTTGTTCATTATTGCCATCTGGTATTTTTGGAAGTGGAGGAATGCAAAAAAATTTCAGGATTCAAAAGACCCTCTGAGATCTACTATGTTTCATATCAGTTCATCCCATGGTGTCCTGCCAGACAGGGCTCACGATATGGATAAACTCAGCAAACAAGTTGGAAATGATCCAATCTTTTCATATCTTGCGGCATTCTTTGATGGGGCAGAACAATCGAAAAGATGTGGATGTGGTGTTCACATTATTATGGATGACAAGATTCAATATCATTTATCTTGGAGTGGAGGTAGAGGTACCAACAACTTGGCGGAAGCAAGGGCTTTAGCTGGTTTGCTTGCTTTTTGTTCTTTTTTGGAGATACAGGACATTTCCATATATGGGGACTCAAAAGTCATGATTGACCATATTAGAGGTACTTGCCATATTGATTATCCTCACCTTACTAGATGGCTGGCGCGGTCAATGCATTTCTGGAATATTTTAAAACAGCCCTCCATTACACACATTCCACGCTCCCATAATATAGAGGCGGATTGTCTGTCAAAGGAGGGAATGTCATATGCACTCGGTGATGGGTCTTTGATGATTTCTGTGGATGCCTATACTTATCACATTTTGGATATTTTGATTCCAGGCATATGAACTTTTCTATTCTGTTTTTTCCCTGCCCAACTTATATTGGGCTCGTTATATATACATATGTATTTGCATCTTTATATAAGTAGACAGTCAATATGTTTATGTTTTCCTATTATCCTTTCAGCTAATGGCTAATGCTGTGTGTTCTCCAACACCATTTGTACACTAATGATGCTATCAGGCATATTACAAACTCATATGTACCTCTTATATTGTCTCAATATAATACTATTATAGATTTTTCTCTCTAAAAGTCTAGTGTGGCATCTCACATAATTTGTTTCCCATTTTCTTATGGTCTAGGATTATGCACACAACAATAGCATACAATTTAAAATGGTTCTTAAGATTCTTTTTAAACATCGACACCTCATAACATTTAATTGAATACCAGAACCAACCTAGATTATTCATTTACACCCCAACTATTTATGCACAGAATTTATCATCACACATGAATCACGTTACAACATTAGTACATATATTTAGTCTTATAATGTCACTTGTAAACATGTTAGAAATATACAGAGTATTAATGTGATGTTACAATGTATCATACAACTAACTAAGCATGGTCCCACGCAAGAGCTTTAAATTTATTTATTTTAATTTTCGTAAATTTAATTGGCTCCTCAGTTTTTTAATAATTATTAGCTTGTACCAAAAAGTTCCTATGCTAACTCTGTAATGCGCTATGCTAACTCTGTAATGCGCTATCCCATCACCTGACAACTAAAATAAACTATACAGAGGGCAACCATTATTCGCCTAATTGAAGATGTTAATAATGTGACGCTATAATGTTCATGTGGCTAGGATCAATTACCTTATTATTTTCATTTCGAGAAGCTCTTGCTATTGGTTGTTTAGCCATAAACAACATTAAATTTATACGCTTTTCCATTAGAAGACACCATTAATTATCCCTTAACAATGCTACTAAAGGTACTTCTTCAAAGTTTACTTCGAATTTGTTTAGGTTTTTGGAAGACTTATGGAGATGCTTAACTTGGCTACCAAGACCAGGAGTTTTGTACGTCATTATTTACAATATATTCATTAATTATGTACAGTATATTCATTTAAGTATGGGGTTTTTATATTGTGTTTAACTTTAATGTTTAAAATGTAATGCAAACATGTGAATGAAAGAATATAACTTGTGTTTTATTATACAAAGATCATGAGTTAATATGAGATTTTATTAATAGAAATTATATTTTAAAATCATAATATTATATAACAATTTAATTTTAATAAAGATATTTATGTTTTTTTTTTTTTATTATAGAGGAATCGACAACTAGAGTAGCTTCACAACTTGCATAATACAAGGTTGATTCTGACCGCTACCACTATAACCCCTGGGAACTGTGCTCACCCCTCTCCACGGCTCCGGGCTAGTCCAGGGGATTTGAACTCGTGACCTTCAGTACGGAGCTCGCCTTTCTAACAAACTTCACCGCATTGTGATTACCAACTCACCTACCCTCGTGGGGCTTTATTATGTTTTTTTTTTTTTTTTTTGTAAATCAGCGTATTATATTAGTTCAAAATACATATATTACAAAAAGTTTGCCCGAGCAGACAGAGGACTGCCATCCTACTAACCTACGATGCTTGGTAAAAAAACAACCGCAGAACCCCGAGGCTCACCACGCAGGGCAGCAGAGGGCTGGGGTTCGCCAAAATTAACAATAACTAGACCACGATTCTTATAGAGCTGAGGGCAGCTATAGTTGAGCCCAGAGAAAAAATTGACAGACCCAAGACTAAACATTAAGATAGACAGCAAATAACCAGACTCATCAGACAGCTGAGACTCAATACATGTCAAGAACAATATAATTCTTAGAGGTATCCGTCCCAGTCGACGCCTTTGCTTTGCCCACCTAAGATGGGCTGGAAGTGTGCTCTAGTTATCACCTCTGTGCCCCTCCATCTTTTCCCTAGCATTCCTGGCATCTTGATTTATAATATGTCGCAAGAGACTGATCAGGACAGTGAGTTTTTTTGACACAGTGTCAAATTGTTGTTCCAAACTACTGATCTTGAACTCCAAACTCTCTAGAATCGCCATATGCTCCTCTGTTGTGATAGCAATTGTCTGTTGAGCTTGACGAACTTGGTTGGCATAGTCCCCCTGCATGCTAATGGCTTTAGCCAACATTGTTTTCATCCTCCACATCTCTGCTTGCATACGCACAAACTGAGTTGCACGCGTAGTTACTGTACCAAGGTCCCGCACCCAATCCATATCCTTCTCCACCTCCTGTGCTTCCAAATTTTTCTCCTCCTTAGTAACAATGGCCTCCAGCTCCTCAATTTTCCATTTTTCTTTTTGCGAGGTGTGTTTCTCATAGGCTTCCCGAGCTCGTTTCAGGTCTCGGTTGGCCGATGCATTTCGGCTCCCCTCACCTGCCATTATCTTAACCACACACGACTGGCCACTCAGCGTTCTGGGGATTAGGGGAAAGATTTTCAGCCTACAGCTCGAAGAAACAGTGGCTTTGTTGTTGCCAGGGGCTAAGAATAAATAGATGAAATTGGGAGAATAACCGGGCACCTTCCAGCCTATCCCTTGTTGTCTGCATGTCTTATCATAATTATTCTTGTTTGATGGTTTATATTTCTAGTAATGATCCAATGTCCTGCTCTTATGGTCACCTCTCTTGCTCTTCTCTGTAGCGTTCCAAGTGTCCCATCTTCCGTATGGTCATCGGCGACGCTCATTTTTTGTTATCATAGATCTGATGGGAATTACTCCCTCCTGCTCGAGCATTGAATGATCCTGTTCAGCCCGTCCTTCAGTCTCTTGTGAACCTTTAATTCTCCCCATAGTACGCATGATCCTCATCATCATTTCGTTATGCTTGCATAGATCACCGCCTCTTCGATCTTACCTTTCTTTCACCAAATCCTGCCTCGAGAGCAGGGTGCATTTATTTTTTAATTCCGGGCAGGTGACGTCCTGCCAATAGTTGTCCAATATGCTAGTGGGGTTCTCTATACCAACATTCGCCAGATGGTACGCAACTGCATTGGCTTTACGGCGAACAGCCTGAAAAACTAAACCTTTCAGCCACCCCAAATGTTCAGCTATGTTTTCTGTTACTTTAGCCAGTCACCAGTGCTGTGTAACCTTACTAGCTTTAGCTCTCGCATACATCCTTCTAGCTCTTGTTATTGTGAGCTGGGAATCCCCCTCAACTACTGCTGAACCTGCCAGTAAATTTCTCAGAATTCTAAGACCCTATTCCATTGCTGTGAACTCCATCTCATTGTTCGTTCCTTCCCCTAAGGCTCTGATGTAGATGTGCAGAATTTCCCCTTCGCTATTCCTTATAATGCCACCAATGCCAGCCATTCCTGGATTACCTCTCGATGCACCATCGAAATTTAGCTTGAGGAAGCATAAAGGTGGGCGCTTCCAGATGCTTAATGAGGTATTCATCTCCTGTTGGCGATTTACTGTAGCCACATATGCTCCATTATCAAGGTTAAAGGCTTTCGAAATTTGTAAGTCCTGATTCGAAGCTTTACTATCTTGATCTGTTTTGCTTTTGACAAGAACCAATTGTATTATATTTTGTTTGATAATGTCTATAGAGTGATTTATGTCCCTGGTTTCGTTTAAGAATACTCTTATGTTCTGTTCTTTCCAGATTGTCCGTGTAATAAACCCTGGCATTATTTTCCAAATGATGTTGACCCTTTGATTACTGGAGAAATTTCCTCGCCAATTCTCAATGGTCCCCTGGATGGACTCTTTGGTTCTATCCGTTTGCTGCAATGTATTTTCCGCCCAATTCCACATTATCTTTGCCGATTCGCAAGTGTTGAAGAGATGGTTCATATCTCCTCTTCCTTGTTGCACATGGGACACCTGGAAGGGCCACAAAATCCTTTCTTACGGAGATTCTCCCAAGTTAGAGTTTTCCTGTGCATTAGGAACCAAAGGAATATTTTAATTTTTGTCCAGAACTGAGAATCCCAGACCTTGCTGCTCCATGGAACCTTTTCAATTTTCTCTAAATTTTTGATACAATTTCTGGCTTCTATGAGTGTGAAATTGCCCCCACCTTGCTTTCCCCATCTTAGTTGGTCGCTGTCATCCGCCTTCTTGTTTCTTCTTTTGTTTAATAGAGTTTGCAGGTCTCTGACATTGTTGTTTACTTCAGTTATTCTCTCTATTTCACTGATTTCCCAATTTCTCCATTCTGAGTCCCTGTTATTAGGAGTCCAATAGTGATGGACCATTGTTCTCCCAATCTCTTGATAATTTCTTTGCATTTATGCAAACTCTGGCCTCTCTAACTTAGGGAGTTGTTGCTAGGCATCCTTCCAGAAGAAGGTCGTTTTCCCATTGCGAATTTCCCAGAAGATGTCCTCCTGTATAATTTCTCGATTTCTCCTTGCTAGGTTCCACACTGGTGACCCCTCTGGATTCTCTTGCATTATGATTAAATTCTGGGTGCTGTGCGTTGGAGCGTATTTCTCCTTTCAATGTCTAGCCTAAGGAAGATTGGGTTCCTTCAGCCATTTCCACCAAAGTTTGGCCCCACAAGCCCTATTGATAGTGAAGGGGTCAAGCAAGTTTAACCCTCCCAAATCTTTAGGTTTGCATAATTTATTCCATGCGACTAGTGCCCATTTTCTCTTCTCTGCATTTCCTGTCCATAAGAAAGTTCTCTGAATCACTCTCATTTGCTGCAGAAATCCTTTGGGAGCCGGGATTATGGAGAGCATATATTGTGGAATATCTTGCAGAACCGCTTTGGTTAGAACTAGCCTCTCTGCAAAATTGAGGGCCCTATGGGTCCAATGATGACATCTCTTCTCCAGATTGGCTATAATCTTCTCCCAATGAATTTTTTGCCAAGGTTTATCTATTAGAGGAGCTCCTAGGTACCTCGAGGGCAGACTGCCTCTTTGGAAGCCTAGAATGATAGAGATATTCTTCTGCACAGCTAAATGCGTATTGAAAAAGAATATAGTGGATTTATATAGATTAATTTCCATACCTGAGGCTTCACTGAAAAGATTCAGGATCCTTTTATAGCCCTAGGCTTCTTTGACTGTAGGAGACCCATGTAACATTGTGTCATCAACAAATTGTTGATGAGTGGTTGCTGGAATGGAGGGCAAGGGCTACAGTCCTTTGATCTTTCCTTCCTCTTTAGTGCTTCGAATGAGTCTGCTTAAACCTTCCATCAAGATAACAAAAAGGAAAGGAGATAATGGGTCTCCTTGTCTGAGTCCTCATCATGGGGAGAATTGGTCGGCAGGGGCACCATTTACCAGTATAGAAAATTTGGTAGATTTGATCAGAGCTAAAATCCACTTTATCCATTGATTGGCGAAACCAAAAGCTTTTAGGATTGCTTCTAGGTAATTCCAGTTGACTTTATCAGAAGCCTTTGATAAATCAAGTTTCATCATCATGCCTGTGACTTTCCTGGAGCGAAGTGCATGAATCATTTCCTGTGCTAGTAGAATATTGTCCAGAATTTGTCTTCCCTCAACATATCCCAATTGTTCTTTTGAAATGAGGCCCGGAAGAGTAGGTTTCAGTCTGCTGGCTACGACTTTAGAGATAATCTTGTAAATAACATTGCACAAAGCAATAGGTCGAAATTTTGCAGGGGTGTTGGCTTCTTCTTCTTTTGGAATTAGGTCTAGGAAAGTTGAACTCAGAGATTTGAGAATTGAGGCAGAACGCCGAGAATCCTCTACCACTTCCCAGGCCTTAGTTTTAACAATTTCCCAACAAGCCTTGTAAAAGTTGATGGTAAAGCCATCAGGCCCAGGCGCTTTGTCATTTGGCATATTCTTCACCGCTTCTTCCACTTCTTCCAAAGAGATTTCTCTAGTTAATGCAAGGTTTTGCTCATTAGAGATTGTTTTGGGAATAGATTTGATGAGTTCAACAATTGCTTCTATTCTATCTACCTCTGGATCCTGAGCTATGCTATTGAAATGCAAAGTGAGCAGGGTTTAAATTCCTTGATGATTCTGGAGAATGTCCCCTTGTTCGCTTTTGAGACTGAGGATTTTATTGACACCTCTGTAGTCCAGTGCTGATCTGTGAAAGAATTTGGTGTTTTGTTCCCCTTCCTTGAGCCACTGGATCCGGGAGTTTTGCTTCCAAAGGATCTCTTCCTGTTGGCAACGGAGCTGCCATTGTTGCATTAAATTTTTTTCTTTGTTTGTAGTTTCTAGGTTGCTATCCCCAATAATCCAGCCTTTGTGAATCTGCTCTAACTGCTCCTCTATTTTGGCTTTTTCTTTAAATATGTTCCCAAAGACTGTTATATTCCATTTTTTTATTTTATTTTTGATGTATCTCAATTTACCTTGAAGTTTGTACATTTTGGTTTCTCTGATATCCATCGCTTCATGCCACCACTTCTCAACAAGTTGAGTAAAGTCCGGATGATTAAGCCAAAATTTCTGAAACCGAAATGGCTTATTTCTTGGAGTGCCCTGTATAGCAGCCATCAGAGAAATGGGCCAATGATCTGACCGTCCACTAGGTAGAATGTCTGATTCTACTATCACTCCCTCCAATAGCATACTTTCAGATATCCGAAATCTGTCAAGACGAGAGGCGATTTGTCTATCACCTCCTCTTCTGTTATTCCAAGTGAAAGCCCAACCCTTGGGGTGGACATCCACTAATTTAGTTGTGTTGATCAAATCTAAGAATGCTTCAGAATCTTTGTTGAGTTTCCTGATTCCTCCTTTCTTCTCTAATAGTGTAGTTATCATATTGAAATCCCCTCCTATGATTGCTTTCACACTGGGATATCTGAGCTTCAGATTCAATAAAGTTCTTAGAAAAATGTATTTCTCTTCTAACTTCTGAGGCCCGTAAACATTGGTGCACAAATAGGTCTCTGAATTGCCTATCACTTGAACTTCTATGGCTATAAAGTACCTGGTAGCTTCAGAGGAGAGGATTTTGATTACATGTGGATTCCACAAGGTAACTAAACCTCCCTCCCATCCATGACTAGCGGTTTCCAGGTATTCCATTTGTCTACCTAGCCTTTTGCTTGCATTATAAATAGTATTACTTGCACATTTGGTTTCTTGCACAAATATAATATTAGGTTTTTCCTTTTGGACCTTCCTCTTTAACAGTCTATGTTTTATTTGGCTATTAAGCCCTCTAGAATTCCAAGAAATGACTTTCATTTTAACACAAAAAAAATAGTATTTAAGAGAAAAAGCTTCTAGAGCTTTCATCTTACAAGAATTTAAAAGCATTTGTCCCATTTTACTGTAGTGCCTCATTATTGGATCTGCATCCTCTCTTCTTCCTTTGTTTGGAGTTGGTGGATGTTTGAAGTAGGCTTTTTGTTCAAAGTCCCATTCCTTTTGCTGTGCCCAGATTCCTGTTTTGCATCTCCATATTTGCTTTCTGCTTAGCTATGAATATTTCGTTAATTTTCCTAACTTCCTCTTCTGATATGTTTTCCATCCCCTTCTTTCTCCAGTCTTCCACCATGTATGGTAGGTTAACTCCTTCCTGCTCTAATACCTCATTGAGCTCCATTTCCTCATTGTCGATGTCACTTATGAGCATCTCTGAATCCTGATCTGCCCCTTCTGTTCCTTCCTGATTTTGTTCAGTAACGTTTTGAATATTTTCCTCCATTACTTTGGTTTCTAATTATGTTGTTGTTTTGTTTTCTTATATGGTATTGTGTTATTTATTATGGTCCTCTGAGTCGGTTTCAGTCTCCAATACTTCAAAAGCATTACTAGTGTTACCATGTGTTGCACTTGTTCTGATTGGTCGTTTCCTATTTGCTCTCTGTCTTTCTCTAGGTCGAATGAAGGTATCCTTGTTCTTTCTTGCCTAATCTTCCTTGAGTTCTTCCGTTGTTCTATTTAATGGACATTCTCTGATTAAATCTCCATGCTCATGACACTTCCTACAGCGAAATGGAATTTTCTCATAGTCAATAGCTTGGAAATAATCCTCATCCCTGTATTCCAGCCATAGTCCTTCATGCAATGCCCCTGAAACATCCATCTCCACACAGATTTGAGCATAGGAAGTATATCTTCTCTGCAGAGTGGCTTCTGAAGCTTTGGTAAAAGTCCCTAAATTGTCACCTATCTGTTTTAGAGTTGCATGACCCCAATAGTCTATTGGTAGTGCGAAGAGGCGAATCTAGATCGGCACCTACGTGAAGGTTTCTTTCTCTAGCAAAAAGTTGGGTTTCCAAGGCTTCATATAGAGGCCTGCTGAAGCGAAGAAGTAAGGTCCACCATCAAATATTCTACCCTTGTCTTCTAGATTTGAAAAAAAAACTGTAAAAAATCCTCTAGCTCCTAGGTGCAGTATAACATCACCTTTGGGTTTCCATTGTTGCTTTATCCATTGACACAACGCCCTTTCCGTTGGCCAAAGTCCCATGAACTTGCATATCACTACATGTTCAGTCATGTGCTCTATGTAGGCTTGAATTTCTGGGTCCGTCAGTACCACCCTTAGGGCTTCTACTATTTTAGGCTTGCATGGGCCTTGAGTCATTTTGTCATTGAGGTTTTTTAGCATGTTCCCCTTCTCCTCGCTTTCTTTTTCCAAAGCAACCTTCTCATTGTCTTCTTGCTCCTTCTCTTGTTTATTCTCCTGTGCAGGATGTGCCTGCGCTTCCTTCTTCTTGCTTCTATTGTCTTCTCTTCCGTTGCTCTCTTCTCCTTTCAGCTTTCGAGTGCTTTGTTCCTCCTTGCCCTCGTATTTTCTCCTTCCCTTGCTGGTCCCTTCCTCTTTCTTTGACCTTTCATACCCTACTATTTGCACACCTTCCTGTGTTGATTGTTTGTGCATGATTATCTGTTTGTATGTGGGGGTCCCTATGGACCCCTCGTTTACCATATGTCGGGTCAGGATTTGTCCCCTCCTGAAAAGTTTTGCCACTCTGACCCTGTTCCTTTCCAGTTTCAAAACCTAGGTCTGAAAATCCGTGAACTGTAACCCCTGTTTTCCCCAGCTCCCGCATTCTTCTTCTATGTGGGGCTTTATTATGTTATTTAACTATAACTAATTAATTAAATTTTTGATATTATAGATTCATTTTTTCCAATTTTAATATAGATATTTAATTATTTTGAAGGAAACTATTTTCCATTCATAAACAAATTACAAGATAAAAAGATTACATATTTATATTCTAATGCACCTTCATTAATAATTTAGAGCACAATTTTAGGTACACTATTGAAACTTGGTTGTGATGGTAGGTTTTCAATTTTATGTTATGATTTTTTTAATATTACAATCTGACCACTTTTAAATTTTGATATATAATAGATTTTTAATAACTATGAAGGAACCTCTTTCAAAACACAAAAATAAAATGATTACATAATCATATTATAATGCATTTTCTTAATGATCAATATACAAATTATATCATAATTCTGGGTGAATAAAGAGAACTTGACTTTCATGGTGGGTAGTTGACCTCAGGTTATTATCGCTATCAAAATTATTTTAACGAGAATCAAGTTTGACATCTAAAGACTTCTACTTTTTACTTATAGCTTTTTAATAATATCAAAAGAAATTCTTCAACATAGAGATAAAATGATTATATACTCATCTATTATTCTTCATTTATGATTAGTTCATGAATTAAATACCATGTATTTTGGCATACCATGGGAATTTGGCTTTCATGGTGGATGCTTGATTTTAGGTTATTGTTGTTATTAAAATTATTTAAAAGATTGTAATGAAGTTATTTACAATACAATATCCAACTCTTATTTAATTGTATTTTATTGTGCAATAGGATTTATAAATAAAATTTCCTTAAAACGTTCACGACATTTGGGTCCATAAGTCAACTCCCAAATACATGAAAGTTCATAAGTCATCCTAGAAAATGCATAGAAAACATATATACACATAACAATACATAAAAATATATTACAATACCCATAAATTAAGAGTGAGAAGGGATTTAAATCAAAATGCATATTCTAGCTTAATATGTTAAAAATATAAGTACACTACAATATATTATTTAATATAAATTAACTACAATATATCATTTATGAAGAAACTCTTTAGAACATTTTCATGTATAATTTATCTTCAATATTGACTAGTACACTAGTGTAAACATGATTTTGGATATACCATAAAAAAACATAACTTCCATTATGATAGTTGATTTGATATTATATTTAAAATTATTTACAAAAGAAATATATCTTTGAATTGAGTTCTACTTGTATTGCAGAATTTTTGTTTTACTAACTCGTTATTTGGGAGAAAAAGACACACATAAACCCTACAAGCTTTCACAAGAATGTTCGACATTAAATCTCCTTTGAAAAATAGAGTTTAAATGACTCAACATAAAATCTCTATTGTATATTACTCATTTTTATCAACATAAAATGTTAAGATATATTCCAATTCACATATCTCCTTATATAATTATATTTGAATTCAATAATATGTCATTGTTTTTATTATCTTCTTTTCAAATAAAGACAAAAAATACTCACTTTTAGCTATTTAGAATTTGCTCATAACACTTTTTCTCTTTCACTTTATTCTATTTCCCAATTCTATTTCCCAATTTTATTGATACAATTAATTCACTATAAACTAATTAATCCTTATACCAAGTACCTCATGTATACCTCATGTATAATGAGGTGAAAAATATAGTATAGTGTAGGCTATTAACAATGTTACCGATTACTGTATTAAAATTCAGATTAAAAAACCTTTGACTAAAAAACTTTTTAACATGTTATAATAACAACGCACAAAACCTTAAAAGAATGATAAAATAAGTAAACAAAAATATATAGCTATAATATATTACGATACTTTACAAGAAAAAGGTCATGTTTTCTCATTAGCAACACCAATGCATCTTTAAAGTACTCATGGAAGAGAACAATTACAAATTAGTAAAAGTTATGGACTAACTATAAAATAATAACAAGAACAGGTTACCTTGGTGACCAGGTAAATCTAAGAAGTATGTTGAAACCTTTTTATGGATTTACACAGTGTGTGGCCTATAGGGTTTAAAAATTTACATATCATGTTTTCTAAAAATATTGAATACGTGACCACTTAGTTCACACAGATATTCGACAAATTTGGCATTACTCTTTTGTTTTTTTATTGTGAATTGTAAGTAATGAGGACACGGAAAAATGATATCGCAGACGGCATGAACATTGAAATTATTATTTAAGTGATTTTTTTGTTAATTAGGTGTTGTAGTATTTTTTGGTTTTGATAAGGTAGAATAAAATAGTCAAAAAATAAAAAAATATTTTGAAAAAATGCTAAGTTAGGACATGGACATAACAATAGTGAATGAAATGTTTTTGAAAAAATATTGATGAAGATGTCCATATCGAAGAAAATGTTAGGTTAGATGTCCTAAAAAATAAAGACAAAAAGAAAATGTTAGGTTAGAAAGAAAAGAAAACAAATAAACTTTGAAAGTGAGAAGTCTAAATGCCACTACTATTTTTTTTGCAAAATAATGGTTGTGTGCAGCTTGTCATAAATGTCACAACCCATGATAGTCAAATTGTTTAATCTTGACTGCTTCATGCTTTAAATTTGATGTTATAGTTAGAGAATAAAGATTTGGCCAAACTGTTTAATCTTGGCAGATCAGTAGTTAGGTAGAGAATAATAAAGTGCTCATCAGTTTAATCTGAGCCCTTGGCTGTTATAAGGTTAGAATTAGATAGTTTGTTTTTCAAAATAAAAAGAAAGGAAAAGGGTTTGCTAGCTTAAATGCGCCCATTAAATGAAGAAAAAATGATAGGATAAGCAAAGGGTAAGTATAAGAAAGATTGCAGAATTTTGATGATTGATTGGACAAAATGTACATTTATCATGTTTTACCATAGGTTTCTATGTCCATGATGCAATTACATAAAGCAAATGAATGTCTACAAGATAAATTAATTAACTTCCCATTCATCTCCATTCATCCCTATATTCACTAATTTCCCCTTTCCACCTTCATACGTTCATATTCATTCATTTTCCATAAAAACCCCTTCTCCTAAGGTCAAAATCATTTTTGCCTAGGAAAAGTGAAAACCCCATGCTAAATCCCCTTTTACCCAAAAACCTACAAAAGTTGTTTAGCCTAAGTATTAATGTATATATGTGAAAAGAACATAACTCATAAAAAACATTATACTTAGTCTATTTTTCCCTTTCCGCTCATATTTCATATTAATACTAACTTAATGTATTAAAACCCCTAAAAGTTCCCTTTCCCTATATATTAACTCCTTTATTAAAATACCTTGAAACCCTTAGTTTTACTATAAAAACTATATATTTAATAAAATATCGCATCGGTAGATCGCAAGCCTTTCAACGTGCATCCACTCTCCTCGTCGTTGCGATCTCCGATTGCGATGGGCCCGAACCCAACACAATATATTTAATATTTCATTCCCATATTGCATTCGCCCCTTATCGCAAGTCCCAACTAAACCATACCCTCCGCCATTGCGATCTCCGATACACGATGGGAACCCGGACCCGATCACAGTGTTAACCATGTTTTATTTCCATGTCGCATCCGACCCCTATTGCATTCCTTTGCGATGGGCCTTCCTACGCTAAACTGCCATTGCAATATGCGATATGAACCCAGACCCGATATCGTTTATCCACCTGAGTTCATATTATTTCAAGTCCGCCATACCATGTTTTGTGAATGATTCCTTTGTTAAATTGTTTTTATGATTTAAACAAAGAACCCTGCTAATCTCAGTTTTAATCCATAAATAAAGATATTCTGCCATTATTAATCTTTGGGCCCCTCCGTTTCTCCTTCCTCTTACCTCTGCGCTGCTCTTTTGCTCCACTACTGTCTGATCTAAGGTATTCAAATCTAATGAATCTCAATGATTTCGGGTTGGATCTCTATACAAGCATTACCTGCCTAAAAAGCGGTATTCCACTGACCTCCCTTGCTACGTGTCAAGCTCAGATCATTTCAAGTGACCCCCCCCCTCCCCCCCAAAAAAAAACCACCCATGCCTTATAAGTGGTGCAAAGAAAGCTAAAACCACCTCCCAGCATAACGACAAAATGACAACTATTCATTTGCCCCATATTTCAAAAAAGAATGTCATTTCTTCATTTAAACACAAAAATTACCATTTTTCCTTTGTTTCGTCAGCTTTCACAGTAAACCCTCCATAAGCTTGTGTGACCAATTAAGCCATGGTTTTACCTTCCGATATGCTCTGGACTCCTTCCAATATCCTTTCAAGTTCAATAAAGCCATTGAAGACTTCCTCTATCACCTATGATTTCTTAATAATTTATGTGTTTTGCAGGTAAAAACCCCTATTCCAGGCTTACAAAGAAAAAGCCTACATACAGTTCGAAGACAAATCTAAAGGTATTTATTGTTGAAAAACACAGTAAAAACTTGAAATGCACAGTAAAGGAAAAAAGAACACAGTAAAGGTTAATCAGCAAGGTCAAAGGATATTTACAGAGTTTAAAGAATATCAAATGAAAGATAAAATCAGCCAGCGCAAAGGATACAAACAATCAAGCAGATTAAAGGGAAAAAAATCAAATAGCAAAGCCAGCACAACCTAAATAAAAGGGGACCGCAAGAAGCAGTTCAATAGCTACCCCTATCTTCTTGTATGAAGATCTTTCCTTTCCTATAATAAATCTTAATCAGTTTTAGGATATTTCCTTAGTTTAGTTATTGTATAAATAATTCTCTTCTCGAGTTGTTATAGGTTCAAAGTTCAAGATTCATTGTTCATTGCTTGTTAAGTCTTGACTGTTAATTCTACTTTGAACCTAGAAGCCACCTTTGAAGGAAGCTCTTCTAGACACTTGGTGTACTCAGTCTTTCTGGAACCTTAATACAAAGCAGAGGATTCTGAATTTGGTTTTACATAGTTTGTGTTATCATGTAAGTTTTCCTAGTTATCAATCATTATGTTTTTCTTCATATGCTTATGACTTATAGAGATATCTAGGTAGAAATAATTGTGTCTCAACTTATTCCTATAAGCTCCTGAAGTGATAATCTATTAAGAGAATGGATTAATGAACTATTTGTTTAGCTAATCCCCTCTAATCAATAAATCATCAGCATCTTATGTAAGCTTAAGTACACTGCCTTGAACCTTTGGAATGTAGTTTAGAATGTTTTCCTACTTATGATTGTTCTGTTTTACAGTTTGGAAACTGTGATAATCATATTATTTTCTGTCTTGTTTTCACCACTATTTTTAATCTATATCATTGTGTAAAGCTTTATAGCAGCCCTTCGCTGAGATATTAATATAACCCAAAGGATTAATTACTTCAATTCTACATCTGTCTTCATTCATTCGTCTTCCAAAACTAAAACCAAAAACCCCAAAACAATTATTTTAGATGCTCTGGAATTGGTAGTTGGCCTACTACTATCTCAAAAGTACAACATCAGACTGGTGTCGTTGCCGGGGATTCAAATTTCTTTTAAGTTTACTTTGGAACAACAATATTCTTTCATTCTTTCCTTTAAATGTGATTAAAGGTTTAGAAAGGTTAAAATCATTCACCTATGCGACTCCACACTCCCAAGATGGCACCTTTTAAACATACCAAATCTCATTCAGAAGTTGACATAGTTAGTCCTCTGTCAGATCCTGAAAGGCTTTTGAGAAAAGCTAGTTCTAAAAGGGGACACCAACCATCTTCTTCTTCCTCTTCAATCCTACAGTTTGAAGAATTAGAATCATTTGACCCCTATAGTAATATTCCATGTGATCCTGATTACTCCCATTTATCACCTAGGGTTGTTGAACTTCTAGATAAAGGAGTTGATTTTAAGTCAGCCTACCTTATTCATTCATTAGAATCTCATCCAATACCCACACTACCATCAGGATCATCTAAAACTAAATCTGATTTGGGTGTTAATCTACCATAATATAAACCCATAGATTTCATATCCCCTACCACCTATCATTTTCCTTCTATTTTTGATCGACCTGAAGCTTCTTCTTCTAAATAATCTAAAGAGACCTTCTCTAGATATTCTAATCCTCTCTTTGAAACAAAATAAGGTATTCCTTTACAGGTCCCAAAGTTAGTTCTTAAGACTCCCTTGAATTCTTTCAGGAGTTCTCCTCATTTACCTCCAACTAGTTCATCAACCTCTGAATCACCATCTTCTTCCTCTACTTCTTCTTCATCCTCTACATCCACACAAACACCTCATACTCCACCTAGATAACCTCATACACCTCAAGCACCTCATACACCACCTACTGTCATGGCTTTCCAACCTATTGTACAGGCTAGATATGCTAACTTAGTCTTACCTAATAACCTTGATGCATTCCGAGCTAGATACTTAAAATACCTTCCCAAGTACAATGGAGAAACTGGTCCCTAATCTGAGGACCATCTTCAAGCTTTCCTAGACTTTGCAGAAAACATGAATATTGAACAAGAAAACATTTATATGAGATTGTTTGTACAGTCACTTGAAGGAAATGTGAGGATTTGGTTTAGGTAGTTACCAGTAGCTACCATTAGAAATTGGAAAGAGCTTACAACCATATTTAAAAATCAATGGGGTGTGAAAAAGGATCCTCTTTACTTCCACATAGAATTTGAAGAGCTTAAAAGGAACTTCGGTGAACCAGTATTAGATTTTATCAAAATATTCAATAAAATCTATCACAAAATGCCTGTTGATTGTAAGCCCCCTATAGCAGCAGCTAAGTCTAGATTTTCTAAAGCTTTTGATGATGACTTTGTTGTTATGCTATGAGAGAGAACTTCAAGAAATCTTGAAGATATGCAAAAAAACGCTATAGAAGTAGAAGCAAATAGGGCAGCCTCAACTTCTTTAAAACTTAAGGAAGAAAAGGCCCAAAGAAAACTCAAATCTGTTCAAGAAGTCTCTAGTTCCTCTAAGACTAAATCAGAAGACTCAAAAATAGATGAAATAACATCTCTTCTTAGAAACCTATTAAATAGGATTTCAAAGATTGAGACCCAACCTAGGACAATACAACAAACAGTTACTAGACCTCAAAGCCAAAATCAAGGTCAGTATAAAAGAAATCCACCACTACAAATTCTTTAGAGACATAGCAATAATAAACAGGTTCCTACTCCTCTATTGATAGATGATCAAAAACCTGATGATAATACTATGACAATTACTGAAGATATTAATAGTATGGATTCTTCTTCCAATCAAACAACCATCATTCCTCTCTCACAACAAAACCAGGTTCAAGAAGATCAAGAAGCTTCACAACTCTCTAAATATCATGCTTTCTCTGAATTTTTAATTGCAGAGTTAAACAAGAGGTATGATCTTAGGCCTAGACCTGGCCTTGGGATACCTTCAAAGGAAACTCCAGTAATTGAACCACGTACCAAAACTGTTGAAGCTCAAACAACTCTTATTCATCCCTTAGATCAGTCAATTGATACTACCCAAACTGGTAAAAACATTTTGACTACATTTAATGTTGAAAAAGAATTAGAGAGGGTTAAGATCCCAATTCCACTATCATAACTTTCTAAAAACCCTGGTTACAAAATCCAAGTCACAAAATGGATACAAAATACCTTGGTTGATGCTAAAGGTGATGTCATAAGTCTACAGGATAAAAAAACAGTAGTAGTTTTTGGCCCTAGTTCAGACATAATAGATGAGATAGTACCTCCTTTCTATGTAACTCTTAAAACAAATGATTCCATGTTGTATAATTGTATGCTTGATTCAGGAGCATCACACAACCTTATGCAAAAATCTATCATGGATCATTTGAAAATCGAAATAACTAAATCCTACCATGACCTGTACACCTTTGATTCTAAAAGGGTGCCCTATTTGGGATTGATCAAGGATCTAGTGGTTACATTTGCCCAAATTCCAGTGAAAAGTATAGTACTTGATATTGTTGTCACAGATATCCCTCCCAAATTTGGAATGCTCCTTTCTAGTTCTTGCTATGCCAAATTAGGGGGGACTCTACAGAAGGATATGTCATATGCTACTATTCCTATTTATGGAGGAGAGCAATTAAGATTATATAGAGAGGTAAGATTTGTACATACTATTTGTAAGACTGACCAACCAAGGAACCATCCAATTTATGCAATATATCAAGACTTTGGTTGTTTTCAACTCACTTCAAACCAACATAAAACTCAAGTCAAAATTGAAGAGGTAGTTGAAAGTCCTGAACCAAACCAAACTGATATTTGGAAATTGTTCTTTGATGGATCTTGCATGAAAGATGGGGCAGGCGGACAATTATCAAAAAAGGAAAATGAGAGAGGCCATTGAAATTATGAAATTCCCTCGGAACCTCAACAGGGACAATGGAAGTGAAATCAGTGGGAACTGGTTGCCCCTGATCAGACGAATTACCCCCTCGAAGCCCGTGGAAGCTCAAGATCAATAGACCTTCCGATCAGGAGCTCTATCTAATAATTAATTAATTAATCATCACAATCTTTTAATTTTAATTTTATTTAATTAATCATATTAATTTAATTTAATTTAATTAATTATATTAATTAAATTAAATTTGATTAATGTCTTAATTAATGGAATTAAAATTAATCTTAGGGTTAAATTTAAATTTAAATTAATATTAAAAATGAATCTAATTAACAATAGTAAAATAATATAAATTATTATAATAAAATTAATATAATCAATTAATATAGTTTATAGAAAATAGGCTTAATTAATATTATTATATAAAAATATTAAAATAAATTATTAATTGATTAAATAATAATAACTCAATTAAAATAGTTTAATAGAAAATAGGCTAATTAATATTATTAAAGAATAGTTAATAAATTAATTAATTAAATTAAATTAATTTATTTAATTTAATTATAAATTAATTATTAATTAAATTAAATTAAATTATTAATTAATTCCAAATTGAAATGAATGGCTGAATTTAATTTTAATTAATATTAAATAGAAATGTAATCTAATAACATTGATAAAATCAGAATAGGGGTTTAGGGTTTATTATTAATAAATAAAAAGTAAATTAAATATAATTAAAAATAAAAATTTGATTATATTTGGGTTTATAGAATAAATATAATTAAAATAAAAAATAAAAAATAAAAATATAATAAAATAATATAAAATAATAAAAATAAAATATGATTATTAATTGGTTTAAGAATAAGAGATTTAGGTTTTATTAATTGGTAGTTTAAGGGTTGGAAAGTATAATAATAAGAGATAAAAAATAAAATTTATAAATAAAAATAAAAATTAGCAATTAAAATGATTATTTTGCCATTAGATTAGGTTTTAATAATTGTATTATTTTAATCAATATTATAATTAATTATTTCTTTTAATTATATTAATAATAATAATCATATTAATAATAAGAAATTTATTAATTAATGGAATAATTAAGTTTAATAATAAAAATAAAAATAAATTTCAAATGATAATATATTAATTTCTTGAAACAATGGATAGTAGTGTCGGCTCTCATTTTAGGGTTCCATTGTGTATTTATAAGCAGGTTCCCGCTCCTTCTCTCATCATCTTTCATCTTTCGTTCATTTCATTTCTATCTTTCAGAAGTGTCCTGAAGATGGACCCCCGTTGGGGTTCGAAACGTCGACAGACTAAACTGGAAACTGTGGATAATCCGGAACATGAAGGTACAAATAACTCCCACAGTGGCTTGAAAACCAACCTACCTTAGGTGTTTCACTTCAGAAAAGCAACATCTCTGGGTACAGTGGTTACCTCTAACTAAATGGTGGTATAACACCAACTATCATGCCACCACCAAAATGACTCCATATGAAGCAGTTTATGGTCAACTCCCTCCTTCCCCTACTTATTATATCAAGGGGTGCTCAAAGGTACAAGTAGTGGATCAACTCCTACAAAACCGCACAACCATGCTCGCCCATCTTAGAGAGAATCTTCATCAAGCTCAAAACCACATGAAGCAACAGGTTGATCAACATCAATCAGAATGCCAATTTCAAGAAGGAGACCAGGTATTTTTGACGCTGCAACCATATAAGCAAACATCACTCAAAGACAAGGGGTGTCAGAAACTATCTCCAAAATTCTACGGACCGTATCAAGTACTTCAACGCATTGGAGAAGTGGCCTAAAAGCTAGCTTTGCCACCCACTGCAAAAATCCATCCAGTTTTCCATGTCTTATGCCTCAAGAAATTGATTGGGAACAATTGCAGAATTCAAACTAGTCTACCTGAACTGGATGAAGAAGGGTCAATCTGGCTCCAACCTGAACAGGTCATGGACACACGAGAACGGCACCTGCATGGCTGCATGATCAAGGAAGTCCTCATCAAGTGGAAAGACACGTCTCCGGAAGATGCAACCTGGGAGCCAGCCACTATTCTTCAACAGTTTCCTCAGCTTCAGCGTTGAGGACAAGGCTATTCTTATGGGGGAGGGCATGTTAGGGTCCCACCCTAACCCCCTTATTTATGTAATAGGATCAAGTCATAAGTATAGGTAAGTAAAGAGTCAATAAACCCCATATTAATAATTGTAAGTGGTTAACCCGCATTTAATGGCGGGACCACAACTAGTTACAAATGGGTCATGGTATTAGATAGATGGTATTAATAAGAACCATGGTATTGCTCCATGGTACTGCATGTATGAATCATATATAAAGGATAGAGACTCCCTGCGAGGAGCATCATGTCTTATTTTGCAATCAAGCTCAGCTCTATTGGAGGTTGCCCCCTCGAAGAGGCAAGTGAAAATTGCTTTCTAAATAATAAAATGCTTGCTGTTGTTTCTCATTGCTCTATGTTCTAGGTATATTTCTTCACATATTTGGTATTCTGGTATCGTCTTACAGATTAAGAACATAACAACTTTTAACATTTATTTTTTAATGTTACAATTTAAATACCTCAAACAATTAATATTTATATTTTATTTTAATGATTTTCTTTTTAATTTAGTGAACAGAGAAATATATAGAAAAAAAGAAATATATAAAGAAATATGTATTAATATTTTTAGGAAAATTTAGGAAAAATACTTAAATATTATTATAACTTATGTATTGCCATAAAATTGGCCCAAAAAAATAATTTGCTTCCACATAATAACACAAAGAAAACTTTTGACATTCCAAAAGAGTTTTCATAAACCAACACTGAAAATTTACTAAATTTCAACGCATATCACAACAATAATATAACAGATTTGTACTGTATGAAAGCTATACGCTAGATAATAGAGGACATTTTTCTTCTTTTCCTTATAACCAAACCATACGCTACTTTTGATCAGTGGACGGATGAATTTGGTGCCACACACCTATATCTATAGTTATAAAACAAGTCACCTCATTAAAAAGAAATTAACACACACCTAACAAATGTCACCCACTAGGTACAGACTTTAGCGTTGGGAGTGAGTGTATATCAAATGTCACCGACTAGGTACAGACTTTCGTTTTCAATATTACGACTTCCAATATATATTGTAATGGAATATCAGCTCTCGGGACATTCGGTGGAACGTTAATATTTAGCCATTTAATTTTAATTATGACACAGGTGCTTCAACTGTGGCCTGCTTTTAAAAACAGTTTGTCGTGTATTTCGTATCATTTTTCCACGTGTACTTTGACTTTGAAAGTTTTAAACCTTAGCTTCTCCGAAGCCGCTGAACGACTTTGACATACTAAGATTTTCGAAGGAGTTTGTCGGTGGAACCGTGACAGGATGCCCGGGGAATAGCTCGCTCCGTAATGCACTGAGATGCATGAAATCAAGGCATACAACAATTGTTAGGAATTTGTAGTGTAGACTCAAGTTGTTGCATGTATCTGAAAGTCAAGTTCCCATATCTCGTTTCTTCAGTTGCATGTGTAAGTAGCTTATGCAAAATAGCAAAATAGAATCTGAGCAAAATAGAATCTGAAGAAGGAAAAAAAAAAAAAAAATGTATATAAACGAGATTGATCATTTATCTTGTTAGATGCAATCTTCAAATTGTTTTGCATATCATAAATGCTCATAGAATATGGGGTAAATTCCATTTTCTTTCCAGTGCCAATCTGTGCCATTTGATATATTGAAAAAAGATTCATAGAAAGCCTCAGAATATGCAAGATATTCTCAAAACTTCCATATTCAAATTGCACTCTTCATTGTCCAGTAGCTTCAACTACAAAATTGTCCCCCATGAGAATAGGAGGCCCTGAGTATGCATGTAGAGAAGAAAAATATTCCTTTGAAGAAGCCATATGATACGAAGCTCATGAATCAATAATCCATTCTTTCTATGTAGAATGAAGGGCAATCAAAGCATTACCATTACCCCTCGTTTATGATGGTTTTTCCTCCGTCTTTTTCTTGGCACTTTCTAGAATGTGATGACCAACATTATTTTATTGAAGAGCCTTTGCTAACATATCAATAGTATTTTGCATGCAAGAGGATTCAAGACGATAACCTCTGTTAGAATAAGGACACTTGAAGTTTCATTTCTTTCCCTTCTTACACTTGGAGCTGGAAGAATCATCTGGAGGTTTTGAATTTCCTCCCTTTCTTGGATATGGATCTCTTGCCTTTCATTTACTTTTGGATTGTTGATTTGCTTTCGAGTCGGACTTTCCTTTCTCATGTATGGTAATTGCATGTGCATTTGAAGACTTTAATGAACCCATCTTAACGAGTTTATCCTTCTCATGAATGAGAGACTCAATAAATGCATCAAGTTAGGGCATTTTCCATTTATCTCTAGTTGCAAGTCTAACTATATAAAATGTAGAAACAAAAGAAACATATTCAGGACCTAATTTAGAAAAAATAGAAAGGATAAATTGACCTTCCTGTTTGGATTTATCGATCCCACAATATTGTAATTATAGAGGCAATGATTTCAATTTCGTAAAGAAATCTTGAATGTTCCCAAACTTGTTTGGATCTAAGGAATTTAGCTCATTTTCAAGAATATGAGCCCGCGTCTCATCCTACTTTCCAAATAAATTCTCCAAGGTTGTCCAAACTTCATTCAAAGTGGTGCATGTGTCCACATGGAAACACAATGTTGGAGATATGCTCAACAATAGAAGACCAAAATCCTCATCCATCCTATTGAAGTATTTGGATTTTTGAATGGTGGAATTAGGTTCAGATTCCATATTCATAACAATATGATACAAACCTTTGCCTCCAAGGTGAAGCAAAATCATTGGCTTCCATTGGAAATAGTTATATAGAGTAAGAATAGCTAAAGATGGGAACTCCATTCTTTCACCTTGTAGTTGTAGCAACAATTGTGGAAGTTCTCCAATACTCTTATCTACAAATCAAATATCCGAACAATTTCCAATTCTTGATCTTCAAACCTACAAAATATTGTTCATGCACCTTCTCCAGATCCTTGTAGCTCTAATACCATGTAAAATTATTAGAGCACAAATAAAGATCTAGTTGAAGAATAATTGTACAAATTCGCAAGAATTGAAAAAAGAAAAATGGAACAGAGAATGAATTTGCTTATAGAATATTGATTTGAGAATCAATACATAAAACAACTAAGTTAAGCTTAGTTGTACATGAAATAACTAAGGTTAATTAAAGCTAACTAAAGCTAAGTGTGCTTTATGTTTTTTTGATGTGCACATGCACCACATGCAAACACTAGAGTTAACTAACTAAAGCCAAGTGCACACCACATGTAAGCACTCGAGTTAACTAACTAAATCCAAGTGCACGTCACATGTAAGCACTAGATTTTAACTAATGCTAACTAAGTGCACATCACATGCAAGAACTAGAGTTGAATTGAAGCTAAATAAGGCTAACTAGGTTCATGTACACCAACACGGATGCCCCATCTTAATAGTGGTTGGTCAACCTTTTGGGAGGAATAAAGAGTTGTGTACATCTTGCAGACGCCTACGCCACATCATCATTACATGAGAAATGAAGGTCATTGGTTGACAACGAATGAAAATAATATGCCAAAGTGGGCATCCTTATGTGGATTGTACATTTTTTTTTCAACTGAAGAAAAGAAACTCTCAGGCATATATAGTCATGCCTGGGACTTGTGAGGATCAAACCTTCACACATAACTATTGAAGTACAACCTCGAGATTGTACATTACATACATTCAACGAGAAACAAACGTGGGGCATGGAGTAGCAGTGAATGGTTACCTTGCTTTGTGCCCCTTAGACGCTTGAATTTGCGATCTACGTAAGCTCAGGTAATCAAGTTTTTTTCTACTTAAAAAAAACCCAAAAAAACAAAAAACTCAGATAATCAAAAGTTTAATAAAATTTGATATGTGATTTATAAAAATAGATAAAAAAAACTATAACTTTAAAGTTAAAATAACGTATAAAATTTATTTGATAAATATATATATATATATATATATATATATATATATATATATATATATATATATATATATATATATATATATTTTCTCGGCAATAACTAAATTCTATTAACTGAAATTCAAAATATTTTTACATGGAATTGAGGCTACAGGGGTCAAAGCCCGAGAGCCATCAACTTTGCAGCACTGCCCCATTACAAAAAGAAACTAGGGAAAACAGTAACAAAAAGCCAACAAATGGGCATAAGATTCAGACATAGGCTGATAGAAAGAGAGAGAAACAGATAAGCAGAGTTGTGTGCAAACATCCGGAAAGAGGCCGGACACTTCCTTAGAGGGAAGCTAAAACCTGAGAATGACGAAGCCGAGCCGGACCGAGAGCAAAAAGCCTGGAGATAGCCATTGGAGCAAAAAACCACGAACCAAAAGGAGGAAAGCCCTCACACATGTCAATCATCTTCCGCATCCTCCCCATGAGTCTTCTCCACATCCCGACACGCACTGCCAATTCTGAGATTCGCCTTGCCATCCGTCGCCTTACCGGGGCTGGTGGTGCCTGTATCCTTTTCTACCTCAATTGGGCCACTATCCTCCAGAGGAGGAATACTTAAAGGTTGAATATCCTTCTGACCAGGCTTAACCTCCTGCTTAATTTTCTATTCCCCCTCATCCATGGAGCGCTCGCTGCTGTGAGAAGGGTTGGGAACAATGCAGGACAGAGGGGTGACTTGGTTTTCTTCCTCCGACAAAATAATAGTAATATGAGCAGTAATCAAAGGCCGGTTCAAGTTACTCTGAAACTTGAAATGCGTCATTTGGAAAGCGCTGTTAGGGACAGGCTTGCGACTAGGACTCGAGGGAGGCAAATCCTCAGGAGAGGAGGAGAGATTAATGGGCGAGTGAGCTGGGTCTGCTAGATGGTTGACAGAGGGCCTCTTGCCACTGCCTTGGCGATCCCCAGAGCGGTTCCGCTTGCCATGGTGCTTCATTTTGACAAGCAAGGGAGAGGACACTGTAAAATCAAAGAAACTAGGGCTAGAAGCAGGGGAGTGACCAAATTGAGCCAGAGATCAGTGAACGCAGACAGTGAAGACACGAGACGGAGAAATAGCACAGTCAGTACAAAAGACTAAGGCCTCGGACAACTTACCCCGCGTCACCGAACTAATCCCTCTGTGGAAAGCGCTGGTGCATTCGAAATGCTACTAGCAAGAACCCGAGCTAGCCTGGAACTTGCCTGTGAAGACAGGCCCTTGCTTATCATCACAACATAACTTAAACCAGAACCTGGAGCCAGAGAACTGAACGCCGGAGGTGAATTGTGCACAGGATATCGCCATGCTTATAACCATTAACAAGCTGCGTTGGAATGCGTCCTTCATTAATGCAAACGGCCTACACTGTCCTGCGCTCATTAAAACATTCCCTCTACGAGAGATAGGGATCTGGGACGCCACGCTGCTCTGCAGGTGGCAGTACCTAAGGTCTTTAATCTGCATAAGGGACAATCAATGTCCGAGCGTCACCCGCATCCGGGGGATGATAAATATATTATTATTATTATTATAATCTTTATTTAAATATCATTTATGATATAAACATATGTGTTTTGCAATTTGTAAATCCACAAGCATGCGTACTCACTTTTGTTCATTTAATTTTACTTAGTGAGCGTGATATATTTATTATTCATGTGAAGGTATAATTTTATGGTAACTCAATCACAATTCAAATAATGTTGCCTACCCCATGCTATTTCTAACCTCCAACAATTTTCTTTTGATATTCTTCCCTTATTCAAGTTATTTATCAATATAATATAATATAATATAGATGCATTAATTTTTTTAATTTATTTATTGATTTAAAGTTTTAAGAATTAAACAACGGTTAAAATTTAATTATGGAGTAAATTTTTTTATGGATCATATTTATATTGAGTACAACGAAATCCAACCTTGTTACATAGAAGATTAGAATTTTTAAGTTAGTGTTGGCTAATCTCTTCATATTTTTGAGTTAAAAGTTTTGGATTTATAAAGTTAAAAGTTTTTTACTCATGAGTTTAAATGAGTTAGTTTTTGTGGGGTTTAGTTTGCACTAGGTTATGAGATCAAATCTTATAGGAAGGTGTTGAGGGTGGGAGCTACATGTGGGGATCAAAACTATCACCTAGGGCATTCAACATTTTTCCCACAATCTTGGAGATAATATCACATTAAAATCTAATTTCAAATATATTTTTGGGAACTCATAATGTAATGATGGCCCTAAAAGTGACAATGGGGACATCATAAATGTGTTCCTGTGGAAATGCAAGCACATTCCTAGGAATGTGAATGTGTTATTGGATATCAAGACTCAGTACACCCTAAACCACCAACCATGACATCAACTAGAGCACCTAAGTAGGCATGGACCAGGAACACATACACATTCTTAGGAATGTGCACATGTTCATGGAGTGTTGTATTTTATTATACATTTGTGGTCCTTTTTTTCTTCATTTTGGAGCATGCAGTGAATTTTTGCACCAATTTAATGAATATGATCTTCTTTGAAGTCCAAATAAGCGTTCTAATCAAATTGCTTTCTAATTTTATTTTTATTTTTGAAAATATGTTTAAAAAAATGATGCCTTAAGTAGAAACACCTTAGTGAATTACAAAAGGCTTAGTTAACATGGAGCATAATGAGAAACCAAGCCCACCATCACCAAATCCCAACTCAGAACAACCAACCCCAACCTAGAAAAAAGAAATTTCAATGCAAAATTGATGCATCCTTGATTATTTTAAGAGCACTCATACATGATCCTTAAAACATCAAGAAACACTCGTTGTCTCTAGCAAGTTCGCTAAAATCAATTATATCATTTATTTCTTATGCTCAAGGCATATTAATTAATATTTCCAATTACAAGCCTAAGATGTATGAATACTATAAACTATTTTAAATAAATATAATATTATATACTTGAACATTACTAAACAAGGTTTGATATCATTGTTTATTGATCCAAGAAACAGATACATGTCATCTAGCAAGAGACTCATTTGTATGGACTAATGCACCTACCAACCATTTCAAGACCACCAGATGGATAAATGGTTCATTGTTTTTCATAAACTTTCTTGTAATATTAGGGAGGTACCTCTATATTTCTTGAGGAAATTATAGGCAGAGTTTAGGCTAGGAGTGCATGCAACTACTTTGACATGGAGAATTCTAAGGGGTGTGTTGTGCATTTGTGCAAGATAAAGAAAACACAAAGTGCAACGTATCACTAGGTTTTTCTCCACCAAAACAAAGCCCTAATCCATTTATCTAGCATACTCCGACAGTGGATAACATTGTTGAAATCTATACAGTAATAACCACCTTGACTCACACTAGTGTAGCATCACATCTTCATAACATCATCACACTAGGAGTGACCAACATGTGATGTTGTGGGAGGGGTTAGACAATCAAATTCTGCATCATAGTTAATCCAAGAGATTCCACATGGAGGCTCATGTGAGCCTCATGGATGTATTGCCTGCAGATAGAATTTCTATGGCCCAATGGAGGCTAATAAGCAATAGAATTTTATGAAGAAGATTATTATCTGGCCATATCTATATATATTATATATATATTATATATAAATATTATATATAATTATATTTATATCTATATATAATGTTATATATATATATATAATATATATATATATATATATATATAATATAATATATATATAGTATATTATTATAGATATAATGTGTTTCATATCTAATTATATGTTGTTTGCATTTGTTATGCCCTGATAGCACTCCCATCACTTAGGCCAATGCATAGTGTCATTTTATGCCATTAACATTGTAGGGGAAGTTGCTTGTTCATTTATGGTGAATTAAATAAAACTATCCTTGCAAAATTTTCATGTTTTTAGTCCATATTGTAGATTCTTTTAGTTTGGGAATAATTGTAGTGTTCCTTCAATGTTTCTACATATTGTAGTTACACTAGGTGAAGAACCATGTCCACCTAGGGAGGAAATATCATTATCTTCCCAACTGTCATATATAACAACTTAAATTTTGTCTAAATGTTTATTGTGCTATCTTATTTTGGTTAACTAATTAATTATTATAAATTTGTATGCAAGTTGGATCATTTTCCCATTTGTCCACTATGTCACCGACACTATCGTCCACCACCATCCATTATACTCCCATAATTTGTCACTCACTATAGTCACATTACCCCAATGTTTGGGATTTAGTTTACCTCCATCAGGGAACTTCCATACCTACTACAAACATTCAGGGTTAATTGTCACCCACCTCCAACATCTTTTCTATCACATCCACACATAAAGGTTGCATCCATATACCATCCAACAAACCATTTGATTGTCACTAGCAACATTTCATCACTAATGGTTTCTCCACATAACCTCCATGCACCCCTTTGGCCATCATCCCATGATGGTAGTTTAGTGGATGCAACAATAGATGTTGCCTTTGAGCAATTTTTTCCAGTTGTTTGCTCCACCTACTACTGAATATCTATCATCGCTCGAGGCGTTCATGATGATATCATTCTCTGATGATTTTATTATGTATTACAATTGGAATTAGCCTTAGGCATTTTTGTTTCAATTCCATGCTTTAACTTTTGTAACTATTGCAAGATGGTATAACAGAGAGGTTGGGGTCACAGAGTAGGGTAACATAGTAGCAACTAATTGTATATCTGCGATGAGTTTTCTTGGCTTGAATTATAAAGAATCATTTTGTATGTCTGATAGTTGATTGTGGCGAAAATATTATAAGGATGTTGTTTCTCTATGGAATCCCAGTAGAGATGAAGTACCCCCAAAACGGAAAATGCAAGCTCCTTCTTCTACTAAGAGGAGAAAGGTTGACTTTTCGGTTGCAAATGGTGATGTGAGGGTGGAAGTGGTCAATGAGTAATGAATGAGAGCCATTTTTTTATATGGAATCACATGCCATACTTTCATGTTTGGACATGAGATTTCATTTGTATATTAGAGCTATTCATGTTTATGCATGAGATGTCATTTTTGTGTTAGAGCCGTTTTCTATATAGGGAACCATATTCCATACTTCCATGTTTGGGCATGAGGTGCCATTTTGTATAATGAGCACATTGTACCATTTTCTTAAAAATATATAGTTGAGATAGTTTTGAGTAGATATATAAATATATAGATACATTCCATGACTCATATTTCATGAATTGAAGTGTTCAAGTTTATTTGATGTTGAAGTTTTAGATTTCTACGTTGAATTTTCATGTATGTGGTGATGATGCAATATCACCTATTTTGAAGTGAGCACTCTCACATGCTACATGGTTGAAGGCACTCAACTTGAGATTTTCAAGGCATGTAAATTAGACATATTACTAGTGATACATGTAGTTCATTGTAATACAAAACTAACAAGGTTACATTGATATTGCACTATCACTAGGCTGCTTTAGTAGTATTAGACTGTTAAGTGAAATAAAAAGTCTAACCTTGTGGCATTTCCCCTCCCATTTCATTAACATCCAAAACTATGAGTGTTGTGTTTAACTCATGCAATTTAATCTTAATGGTATATCAATCACATTTTCCTAACATCAATTATCTTGAACAAATTTTCCATCATTATTAAAATATTATTGTTATTACCACTTATTTTTACATCTAAGTACAAGGATTTAAAAAAAAACGAGGTAAAAGGAAAGTGTATAAAAGAAAAGACGTAATTGCAATAATAAATTATTGTTTAAAAATGGCATATATGTTTTATTATTGAATTTTAAAAAAATATATTAACACAACCCTTTGTTGATAATTAAGTAATAATATTATGTAAAACTTTGCATGTACATTTGATGATTAATTGTTTCCATACTTGAAATTATTTTTTTGGGTTTAGATTCATTATAGTGACAACAAATCTACATTCAACATATGATGTAAACATGATATATACTAATGAGCTATAAAAATCAACTATATGTTGTATAAAGTGTTGGATCCTTTTTACTATAAACACATCTTTTTCAAAAGAAAATTGAACGCTTTACAAGTTGGAATAAAGTGATAAATTCATATCTTGGCAATCCATCTCCATGAGTTGCATTGACATTGCCCCCTTTAAGTGGAGTTTTTCCACACTTTATAATACAAAAGCTCATGATGAGACTTGGATAAAATTCATATAATTGGAAATCTCTTGATAAGTAGAAGATGATGACTATATCATGAACGAGTTTTAAGGAGGTTGAACAGAGAGGAATTTTCATAACCCCATCTCCATAAAATAATCTTAGATGTCGAGCCTGGACACCCCACAACCTAACGAGGCACTAGGGGGCTAGGTGTGTTACAATTGTGTTTTTAAAAAAACTAAAATAATAGTATTTCTAAAATATTATTTCTAATTATTATCGAATGTTTATAATAACTTTATAATATTGTCTATAATGACTTTATAATGTGTCTATTATTAAATTTTATAAAACGCGTGTTTTTTTTAAATGTTTATTACAGATATGATAATGAATGTGATAATGAATAATTATATTTATTACATTTTCATTTACATAGATTATTAACCAAAAAAAATTATAATTTTAATAAATAGATGTTGGATAGCGAAATGAAGTAAAGATTTTCCATATTTGTAGGGACATTATAAAAACATCAAGAATGGATAAGGTTCCACTGATATTGATATTCATGTTGAAAAAGGTAATCTATTAAAGTTTATTATTAAAGTTGTCCTTAACTATGCCTATCTTATTTCCATTTACCAATACTTATGCTACAATGAACCCCTACAAGCCATGAAGCTTATTTGGCCAATCAATATAAAGAGTGGGTGAATCTTGTTGAAGGAAATGTAACTAGGTTCGGTCTTCATAAATGTACTTTTGATATTTGTACTTATTCAAGAAAATAAATACTATTTTTATAATATATTTTAATGAGCTTCTTGCTTATTGAAATAGGTCTAACACGTTACGTGATATAGGTTAGTCAAAATAAAATGTTGAAGACCCTTAGAGGGCATATTACATTATCTATAACATTGTATAAGGTCAAAGGAACACCTCCAAGACAAGTGCAAGTCCTCTCTATGCAGAAACGTCCTCCAAAAGGAAGCTAAACGATGAAAATGATGAAGAAATAGACAAGTCGGCCTACATCTATGATGTTGGCCTCAAGTCGGCCTAAAGGAGGGACAATCCTCTATATATAGAGGTTGTCCACTCCCTCGCAATGTCAAGTAAGCATCTCTGAAATCAGTGAAGTATAGACGCTGAGAAAAGAGAGGAAAAGACAAGTCTAAGGGTCTCTAAGTGAAGTGAAGAAGGAAGGGAGAAGAAGTGAAGTGAAGGAACTGTTTCTAGGGAAGAATACAATCACATGTGTGAGGTAGAAAAGGATAGTCTGTGGGTATAACAACAATGACAAAACAGTTCAAGAATCATTATTGTTTGGGCTAGAAATTATGCCTACAAGGCCTCCCAAGTCAAGCGAAGAAATTTATCCCTCTAGTGAAGGTGAAAGGACCCTAATTCTCTAGGGTACGTACCACACGTGGCAAAAAACTAGGGCAGCAGAACAATATTATAGTCATACCTCAAGAAAGATATTGTTTGGTCAACAAAAGAAGAAGTCTACTTGAGTAAAGGATAGAAGAAGAACATCTTTTCTAGAAGGCTCACTCAAGGAAGGTCCATCTCTAGACAAGCAATAGAGAAGGAGGATGAAGTGCTAGGGAGAAAAGTACCGGAAGGAGGAAGTCTATTTGTCGGGAACAAAGTGCATAATAGAGGAAGGAATTGACTTGTTCTTGGAGGACATCCTAGTCAAGGGTCTAGGGTTTTTCATTTATCAATAAGAAGATCCAATAAGACAAACTTACCAAAGGGTTTTCCTATCTAAGAGAGAGAGGTTTTGGCCCTGGAAGAGAGCCAACATATGTGTTCATGTCTTTATATTTTTGATAGATGTTTGATGAAACACACAGACTAATAATAAGAAGAAGATCAAGCTAAGATAATTGTAAAAGTGCTTCACAAATTGTTATCAATTCAATAAGAATCACACTACATCTAATTGCCCTAGATTCTTGAACATGGTATTAGAGCTAAGGTGACACATCAAGGAAAGGGCAACCCAAGAACACTCATCAGGGAAGGATATCTACAAAAGTTGAAGCATCTAGCCAATAAGTCTCAATCACTTCAAGAAGGTCTACCATCTATCTTTCATCAATAAAGACTACAAAGCAAGAAGAGCCTTACATAAAGGCACCAACAAGAAGACAAAATAAAAGAAGGACCTACATCAAGCTACAAGTCATCAAGCAACTCTCATCATTAAGTCAAGTCCACTTGGAGAAAGCAACTTGAAGAACATCAAGATCTAAGGAAGGCAAGCCATCAAGTCTTCAAGGAAAAAGCAAGTCTACTACATCTCAAAATCTATCAAGTAAGTATATGTCCCCTTCTGAATATACATTAATGTCTTTTTGCAAGGAAAGTAATAAATTGGTAGGTACAAATAACTTTCTTGCATAGAAGAAGAGGAATGGTTTACTTCTCAAGGATAATGAACTCCTAGAACACATCAAAGGGAATGTTACTATTCCTACTAAGGAACAAACTCATGCCTTAGCCAATGTTGGACACCTAATCCTCAATGGGTTAGTGTGGAAGCCGAATGGACAAAAGGAGTCCAAGCGACCTTGGGATGTGAATCCCAACGATCACATAATGTACTATAAATGTATATCATTTGTCAATAAAAATTGTATTGCATGATTTATCTTTCCTATTGTTCTGGCTCCCCATGTGTGTTTAACATGGTATCAGAGCGAGCGATTGCTGGTCCTACTCCAATTTGAGCCACTTATTTTGTGGTCTCTATATATATGTTAGTTCTATGTTACCTGACCTCTGTCTGCCATATTCCTTTTACCTAGCTCTATGTCAGCTAGAAGGTGTCTGTCCATGAATGTTTCTCTGTTTGCCATATACCATTTATAAAACCTGCGCCCTGCTCTTCTGTTGCGCTGTCATCCTGACCTGATTTGAAACGTTTGCGTTGTCATACTAAAAATAGTTGAGCGCTGGCCTGACATTGAAACGTTTGAGCGCTGTCCTGACCTGAGCGCTGCCCTGCCCTGAGCACTGTCCTCACTCAGCGCTGCCTTTGCTGCAAACTCACTATTGATGGTATTCATTATGGACTGCTTGTCATATCAGCGAAAATTGAAATCGCAATTTGCGCTATGATTGAAATTGATGGCTAATTTACGCTGTTCCATGGACCACAATACTGATTGAATGATAGCACCCTACGCATATGCATAGTTCTTTCCAGTCTCGCATTTATTCAATTCCTTTCCAGTGCTGCGATACCACCTCTCGACCACTCGACCTTACACCTCTGCTCGATCTTGGACATATGGGAATCTGTTTTTCTCCATACTGTCCTGACTGTCAAGCGTTTCATATTAGCGCTATCCTGTTCCGCACACACAGTTGAACGCTGGATGCTGGACGCTGTCACATTTTTTAATTGAACACTGGTTCTGTCAGGTTGAAACACTGTGTTCATTGAAAACTCGCCGCACTTAATTGAGCGCTGTGTTCATTGTTACGCCCCCGCCTGTCCGTCAATCACACCGTTTGTGGGAACCGACCCACAACCATTTCACAAAGACTCGGTTGGGAGCTGGAAGACTCGGCATCATGCCATGTCGGTTTTCTGCGATGTGACTGTTCACCTGAACCATTCTTCTACCGGGCGTTTGTCTCAGGCCATGAGATGCGATGTTTATATATGAGTTTTGAGTAACTGGGTTTCTCGATTTTGGTATTTGATGTGTGGGCTTACTTGGAAATATTTTCAGAGGTAAAAGCTGACGGGCCTTATGCCATCCATTACACCGTCGGGGATAGGATACTCGGATGTCCGTCGGTTGTTGGAATGTCAGCGAGCTTGATATTAAATAAAAGTAGAATGATCCGAGAAAGAGAGAGCACATCGATGCCGTTGAATGTCATTGTGCACATGATCGATAAGTAAAATATCTGATAACTTTCCTCCCTCCATCTTCGCTTTACCTTGGATCTCAGATTCAACCATTTCTCTTCTGCGACCCTTGAAAGGGTGACCGTGAAGGATCAGAAGGGTGAATTGAATAGCGCGAAAATTAATCAAGGCCATAATTGAATTAATTGGACATGGCCACTTTGGCCGTTCTGCTACTGCAATTTAGTTTAATGGGAATGGCAAGCATGGGCCTTTTCCTTTAATCACTAGTTCTTGTACTACAATTTTAGCCGGCAAGGATATTTGCTATCCTCTCGACAGAACAAGAGGACAAGAGGTTGTTTATGACGTTCAATAGATGAATAATTTTTTGTATGATTGCTGTTGTGTACTTACATAGATGGAAGTTTATTAGCATTGTATTTTGTTTTGCTCAACTTCAAACGGAGCAAACCTGCTCTTCTTTCTAAAGTTATTTACAATAACAACCATTTTTAGATTGCTGGAAGTTAGTCTTTTGGTAGCCATCCCATCGATTTGTTATTAGCAGTCGGAGGAGTCAAGTTTCCAACATTAGTGAAAGAGGATGGGATAGCTTGAAGCTGGTAGAATAAGGTGATTATTTGAGACAATGGAAAAATGAACATTATCTGAACTGTATTGACAGCTTGAACTCTTCCAATGTACTTATTGTTTGTTGGCATACAATAGAGGAATTTATTTGACAGCTGGACATAAAGGAGAATCAATTTTCAAGGACATATTTATTTCTTGCAAAGGATTATCAATTGAGTAGATTTCCCTCTTATCATCGGGCACATTTAATTTTGAAGAATATTGCATTATTAGCAATTTGCCTTTACAAGTACATTTGTGATCATTTGTTGACTTGAGTTGTTTAAATAATGACAAAAATTCATCGATTATTGGAGTTATTGAGAACTCTAATCGTATCAACTGCTGACAACACAGTGCAAATCAGGAAAGACACTCTCTATGACATCCAAACCTCTCTGCAAAATGCACAGGAAAATATTGAGTTTTTGCAGCTTGAGACAAAGCTACAGCAAGAAGAACTACAACAATGGAGTCATCATTCTGAACCTGTTTCTGTTCAGAAGATTGAAACAGACTCCCATAAATAACAAGTCAATAATGTTACAGCTGGTTCAGATTTAGTACCCAATAAAGTAGCAGTTGTACATGTAGATGCAGAAACTCAGTCTGCACTTCCCAAGCCCATCATCAGACCTTGGGAACAACTTGTCCACAACAAGCACAGAACCGGTCTAGGATATGACAAGGACTTGTCCTTTCATATTCTAGACTACGCCAAGCCCATTCAGTTTCAGAGTGTTGGATTCATTCATGACAGTTCACCTGCTCCTCAAGACAGTTCAGCTCCAGCTGTTCTAGACTCTTCCCCTCTTCGACAACAACAACAACAACAGATCGTGAAATGCCAACACTGTGACTGAGTTGGCCATTTGAAAGATCACTGTTTTGATCTTCATCCATGTAAGCACTGTCATAAAACTAGCCATTCTTCACACAGATGCTTCAGAAGCAAACGTCCTACAAGAACAAAGATTCATCTTGGATGGATCGCTTCTTGGCAATGGGCATCAACAACCAAGAAGGTATTCCAAACACATGTTAGAACTTGTTCCAGAATATTGAACAATCTTGCAGTTGAGTTTTCTCCATCATCTCACCTTGTATCTGACAGGGGGGGAAATGATGGTCATCTACAAGCTTCAAAGCCACATAAAGCGAGCTTGATCCACAACCTGCCACACCAGTTTCAGAGTTGTAGCCAGAGACAAAGATGCCCCTGAACATGCCTTCAGTTGGCAATCTGGGACACTTCCTCTAGCAGAAGACTTCAGCTTCTTGCCAGTTTTGGAAGAATTCCAGGAACAAAATT
>APFE030727719.1:50458-60858 GCA_000404065.3 Pinus taeda | reverse complement strand
AGTTTTGATCGATGTGTTCTCTGATATCACACATTCATGCTTGGAATATGGCACGAGGGTGATTAGCTAAAGAGAGATTTGGCTCATCAAATATATGGTCGGGTGGAACGTGGTAGTCCCATCACCGGTTGGTTCATTGCATTTATTAATGAAAAAAATTCATTCCCTTGATTTTCATGTGCAAATGTACTGATGTATATATGGATTTTAATGGCTGATATGTTTATTGTATTTATGTTCCTATTATGTTTTTTATATACACATTTACCCCAGAGGTTTTTACAGAGTGGTATCAAAGCATGGTTCAAACACTTGGACTAGATGGGCTCTATTATAGGTAAAATGAAGAACACAGGTTAAATTTTATACCTTTCTGTCATATCTGTTATAGCTTTTCTTCTGTGGAATATTAGAAGTTGAAAATTTGTCTATACTAAAGATAAATCCCACTGATAATATGGTAGAAATTTCAAATATTGGGTCACAATATTTTAGGAGATATAAGTAGAGGGTGTCGAGCCTTCTGAATGCTCCTAAAATCAGGCCTCAAACAAGTTACGCTGACATTATTGCTATAAATTTTATTTTGGGCACTCTCAAGAGTTGAATTTTTTTTCGCAATGGGAGGAAATCCCGCTTATATTGTGATAAAAATTTCAGACATATATTTGCTATATTTTAGGAGATATGACCATAGTAAATCGAGCTTTCTGGATACTCCTAGAATTGTGCACCAAATAGGATTGTGTTGGTATTTTGTTAAAACTTTTCATCTATGAAATATCAAAAGCTGAAACTTGAACCATAGTGAGGGATAATACCAATGATCATATGGTTTAGTTTCCATAACTTGTATGACTACAGTTTAGGATATATGCATTGAATCATTCGCTATATTAGTTTGCATGCAAAGTGTTTGATGAAATGCGTAAATGGTTCAATGATTAATTGCATACAAACTGTTTGATAAAATGCCCCAATGAGTATTTTGTTTGTGGTTTGGGATAGTATTGATGTGTAATAGTATTATTTTAGTTGATATATGCTTACTTATATGCAAATGGTCTTCTATATTAGTTTGCATGTAAAGTGTTTGAATAAATGCATACATACAAATGTAATAGTATAGTAGTTGTTTGGAGAAAAATGTAAAAGTATGGTAATTGTTTGAAGAAAATGTTATTTTTTCTTGGATGGGATAGTATTATAGTATGATAATTTGGATGTAGTTGATCTATGCCTCTTTTCATGCAAATAATTTGAAGAGTTGCATGTAGGGAATTTGAAAGGTTGCATGCAAGGAATTTGAAAAGTTACATGTAAGGATATGGAAAAGTGGCATGTTTTTAGTTATGATGTTACAAGTGGAATAAGTGCAATGTTTTGACTTAATCTCATGCAAAATATATGAGAAATGAAAATCAATTTCTTTTCAAGTGTGGTTAAATTTAGTAAAGCTTTGGAGATCCCATTTCCATAATTGGACATTGGAGATTGGGCCATTATAGTAGCTTCCTCTTTCTAACTTAGTGTGGACCATGGATAGTAAGGGGGGATTCTTATAGGTTGTTAGTATTGGTGAATGCTGATTTCGAATTAATAGACACGATGTCATGTTTTTTGGAACATGTGACTGGCTGTGTATGAATTATATGTCGCTTACATGTTGATTTCATGAAACCTAATTACATCCTTGTATGTTAGGATACATTTTTTAATATTTTGATTACATATATCAGTCTTATAGGTCGATTACAAGAATTTATCGCTTATGTTCGACTACATGCATTTATGCGTAGGTGTAGTTAATTTGGAATTACTTATGCATACTGTTGGTTGCATGTGGCAATGTGTACAATGGAGTAATGGTTGTTGTCATGCATGAGGTCATGGTTTGTGTACTTGATATGGTCATGCATTGATGACTGGACTCTAGCTAGAATGATCTGTATATGGTTTTGTACTCATTTATTATGTGTGTATATGCAGTTCTTATGCATGTATAGTAGGTTAAACATGCCTTGTGAAGTCATTGTATGCAACTTAGGTCACCATGATTCTATTGGTTGTTATGATGCTAATGTGTTGGCTGAGATAGAGTATTAGATGCAGATCATCATAATGCGGTTGCAACATTGGACTTTGGGGTAAGAGCAGATTGTCATGCATGTATTATATGTTCGACATGCAGATATGTAGGTTAAGGATTGTTATATGCATTAGGATTATATACATTAGGTTATGTACACGCCTTTTGATGATATGGTTAAATTCATGATAGATGTTAGTTGATCAGTGTAGTTATAAGCACATGAGTAAGATATTCAAGAATGATAGTAACTTGTAGTTGTATGCATTTCTCTTGTTGCTTTATATTAGATAACTTGATGATTAGGTTATATGTTGTTGATGAGCATCATATATAGATTATTATTTTTATATGCTATTAACTTGATGATTAGGGCCATTTCATTGAGATATTGATGTTATAATTTGGGTTGGTCATATGCGTGATGGTGTTCATTGCCTTGAAGATCTTGATGTTATATGTGTTGTGCTAACTTGGTTTGATCTATGCAGATGGTTATGGTTGTGATATTTAGGTATGAACTGACATATTTGTGATATGGTGTCGTACTAATCTAAATTGATTATACATATGTGCTTGTTATGCATGAATGAAAAATGCTTATGAGCTTATGACGTGAACATGTTAGTTATTTATTGTTAGGGATATCATGATTTATGTTTGAGTTGATATGTTGTGAAGTTGTATCATGCTAACCTAGCTTTATTGTGTAGATGAGATAGCCTCCGCTGATATACATTAAGGTATGAGTTTTCTTATACCATATATTGGTGCTTGGTTGTTTGATTATGACATCTATTTGGTGTTTGAGTGTTTGGTGCCTAGTTGATTTATTTAACATGTTATCTTTGCAATTGGTTGAATGATTGATAAATTTCTTAATATGAGTAGGTGTTCAAATAATTTTGTTTTAAGATGATTTTACTAACATGTATGTGTTGAGATAGTTGATATGTACTTGAATGTAGTTGATAGTTGTAGCATTGTATCTAATGACTATGGATTATGACATGATTGTTTGTAAAAGTTCAATTCAAATTGATAAATATGATTGTCATGATATTTGGAACATGTGGTTGACATGTGTGAGCATGATGCAGAGAGTTGCATGGCAAGAGAGATTTCCATGAATTGTTAAGAAGGCTCAGGTTGAGCATTCCCTTGGATGCACTAGGAACCAGGTGGATCGAGTCATGGTGTTTGTTGTTAGTCTTGTGCTTTTGGTCTTTTGCGATTGTTGCACTTGATTTGCATGTTTGATTGTGTCTAGTGCATAACTATGCCACTTTGGTTGCAGAGTCGTGTTATTATTGGTTTTCATGGTTTTCTTCTTGTTGTTGTTTTTGTTCTTTCCTATTACATTTTGAGTTTGGATAATTGGTTGGGAAAGAGGAAAGTTAATGTGGCTCAAGGAGAGCTATGTGGTAGCCAACAAGTGATGTAAGACCCAGAGGAAGCTCTATGCATGAGTGAGCGCAACGAAAAGAAATACTATGATAGTCGTTTCGACAAGTTGGGTTCATTGTGGTAAATGGACCATGGTAGTACAAACATGAGAAAGGTAACTAGAAAAGCTAGAGTAAATAGATTTGAGGCGTCAGATGCCTTGGCTATGTTGGGAACTGTTGTTCTCAATATCATGCATGTCGTGCATGAATAAAGGAATTTATCTTAACCTTGACCTTATGTTATTTGGAAAAAAAATTATGATCATGATTATGTTGATGTTTATATATGTATACATGTATGTGTGTATGTATGTATGTATGTATGTCGTTGTCTGACAGGATCATGATTATTTTATGCTAACGTTTATATATGTATGTATGTTTCCATGTATCTATGTCATTGTCTAACAGGGTTGTTAGGGATCATTCTTGTGGAGGAATGATTGCTTATGCAAGAGAAAAACATGAAGAGGTTCTTGGTCTTACGAGGAATCAATTGGGAAGAGTAGTCACAAAAAATATACTAGGTCAATATCATGTGGATAAGATTTGGTATTGTATACTTGTATTATGCCTATGTTTATGTTATGATAGGTAATGTTGAAGGATAAATTGAAGTGAAAGCACAGTGGTATGTGGGATGCTAGGATAAGCATGAATAAGACACTGGAAGCAAGGTTTCTTGGTAAGGAAAGTGTGGTTTTGGATGTGTGGTACTATTGTTGTGCATATGTTGTATATGTTGTACATGTTGCATCTATGATGTGTGCACTTGTGGTGCTGTGTACACATAGCATGTGTACATTTTATTTATGTAATGTTATGTACAAGATGGTACAAATAGGGTTGTGCGAATATTTCATATGGGATGTTGTATATATTGTACTGTCTTCATGATGTATATGCGGAGTGTGTGCATATGTTTCTTTGTGCATGTTGGATATGCAGTATTGTGTACAGATAATGCTATGTACATGTTGGGAATGCAATGTTATACAAGTAGTGTTGCGTGCTTGTTGTATGTGTGATGCTATGTCCATATGGTGTGGTGTGCATGATCGTACGAGTGGTGTTGTGTGCATGTGGTGCTATGTACATATGGTGTGGTGTGCATGATTGTACGAGTGTGGTTGTGTGCATGTTGTGCTATGTACACATTGTGCATGTGATGCTATGTACATGTTGTGCATTTGATGCTGTGTACATATGGTGTCACATACACATCATCTGTGTGGTAATGTGTACATGTGGTATTGTGTAAACATTGTACAATGGTGTAGCGTACATGTGGCGTTGTGTACACATTGTGTAGGTGGTGTCTTGTACATGTGATTTTGTGCACACATTGTGCAGGTGGTGTGGTGTACCAGTGGTACTATGTACATGTTGTACATATGGTACTCATGCACGTGTGGTAATGTGTGCATGTCATACATGATATGTTGAGGGCATGGGGTATTATGTATGTGAATCATGTAGTCGTGGTATTCCGGCGTGTGTACTCATTGTGTTGTACTCTGTGTAGGCACATGTATTGGGTGGTATTTCACATCGAGTATAGATGGATGCATTGTATTGTATACACTGGGTGTAGGTGTATGTGTTGTATGTCAGGTGTAGATGCATGTGTTTCATGGAATTGCATGTCATATGTGGTCGTATGTGTGTGATGTACACTATGCGTATGTTTACATCATTGAGGAGAAGGCACTGGATGTTTGTCGAGTGCGGCAACCAATCTAATGTGTTACAGAAGAACCAAAGTATAAGTAAGGATCGATGAAGGATAAGTATCAGTATTGTATTTCAGTTTTAGTATGCATGTGATTTATGATTTTGGCCCATGACGATTACATGTGATCTATGATTTTGATTTATGATGGTTACATGCCATTTATGATTTTGATGGTTATGTTTGAGCTAACTTGATGTGATATTTTTATACATGTTGACTTGGTCAAATATGCTAGTTTGACTTGTTGTGATAGGAAGCGAACATAATTGCAAATGTACCTTATTGATGAGCTACCAATGAGGTATGATGTGAATTTATTTTAATTTATTTCAAAACTGACAGAAGCTATGTGCATGGTACAAGAATCATGGTCACGTCGAGTTGGGTAGCTGAAATCAACTACAAGAATTAGCAGCTTGATATGGTGGTTTGGTGGTTTCTTATGGTGGTTTAGTATTTTCTTTATGTTTGTTTAGTATATGCTTTATGGTGATTGATATATGCTTTATGATGGTTGATATATGCTTTATGTTGGTTCATACATGCTATATGATGTTAGTATATGTTTGATATATGTTTGGTATATGTTTAGTATATGATTTGGCATATGTTTTGGTATATATATTTTGATGATGTTTTTATGTGTACACCATGTATGGATGTAAATACTGTAACAAGTTGTGTTATAAAGCTCCACTATGCGGTATGGGTGTTATGTTATTATGCTATCATGTGGTTATATTATCATGATGTTATGATGTCATATGAGTTTTCTTGAGAAGGATGATCATTGTAAATACCATAATGAGTTGTTTTATAAAGCTCCACTATGCTGTATGTTGTCATGTTTCCATGATGTTTTGATTTTGAGCAGATTTTTCATTGTAAATACTGCAACGAGTTGTGTTATAAAGCTACATGGGCAAAATGTTTTATTTTCAATAGTCATGTTGGTTATAGGTGTCGTTGAACACCGAGGATGGTATGCCCATAAGGGGGAGTGTTTTGTAACATCCCTGGTGAAAATTCCATGTAAAAATATATAAATACCACGGATAATGGGACACGTATTCCATGCTGAATGGTGGGCAGGACATCCTGGGGGGTGTTCATTTGGTTGTTTATGGTTAAGGAAATTGGCAAAGGCAATAGCTAAGGCATTAAAGAGGCAAAAATGTATTTTGGCACACTTATTTATGAAAATAATGGAAATTAGGAGAAAAGGAAGGTGAAAGGTCACATTTTGCGTGTGAGGAGGAATTGAAGGAAAATAATGGAAAATGAAGAAAATCGAAGCCTCATTAATAAAAAGGCTTATGAGGATGAGTGGGGAAGACTTGGTCTGTTTAGCTTTGGAGCTCTCTCATTATTCTCTCTCTCTCATACTCATGGAGACTTAGAGATTTCTTGGAGCACTCTTGGAGGGGTGGCATACTTGGATTCTTAGAGAAAGAAGGAAAAGGAAGAGCAGGAAAGTGCAAGAAGGCATCAACATCAGCAACTACGTCAGATTTTATTATAGGTACTGAGTTGCATGTATGATTTCTTCACTATGGCACATGCATGTGGTTTCTTGGTTATGAACTATCATTGGCATGGAGGATTGCCTAGATCCAGAGTGGATTGCGTAGCCTTGCCATTTCCTAGATAGCCATGGTGATTGCGGGGTTACTCTCATTTTTTCATAGCTTGGGTTGAGTTACTAGTCTTGGAAGCCCTAGTTGAACAAACACTGTAGAAGCCCTGTAATAGCTTGGGTTGAGTTACTAGTCCTGGAAGCCCTGGTTGGAAAAACTCTCTGGAAGCCCTTGGTGGGTTGAGTTACTAATCCTGGAAGCCTTGGTTGGACAAACTCTCTGGGAGCCCTGTATAAGATGTGGGTTGAGTTACGAGTTCTGGAAGCCTTAGTTGGACAAATTCTTTGGAAGACCTGGAAGGCTTAGATGGCGAGCAATATGATGATGGTTTTTGGTGATGTTTGACTGTGAGGTGGAATCAATGTTTGATGGGCTGAGGTGGGTGGCCTCTGGAAGCCCTGGATGAGTTTTGATTGACGTGTTCTCTGATATCCCACATTCATGCTTGGAATATGTCATGGGGGGTGATTCGCTGAAGAGAGACTTGGCTCAGCTAATCTATGGTCAGGTGGAATGTGGTAGTCCCATCACTGGTTGGTTCATTGCATTTATTAATGAAAAAAATTCATTCCCTTGATTTTCATGTGCAAATGTACTGATGTATATATGGATTTTTATGGCTGATATGTTTATTGTATTTTTGTTCCTATTATGTTGTTTATATGCACATTTACCCTAGAAGTTGTTACAATATGCCTGAGAAAATGCTTGGCATGGCTAGTAGGGGTATGGATAAGGTCTTGATCAACTTATTCCTTCTGCGTCATTGTTTCCCTGTACTTTTACTGATTTTGAGTTATCACTCCATTCTGGGCAGTGGCTTGGGCTCTGGGCCTGAAAAAGTGGCTTAAATCCCAGGGTCGCTAGCACCGAACTAGCAACTTTGGTTTGTGGTCGTTGGTAGGCAAGTCTATGAGAGCAACTTTTGATTTCTTGTCACTCCCTTGCCCATAGCATGAGAGCGACTATGGTCCTCCCATGTTGGTTGGATATGTGTTCCTTATGCATGTAGTCATGTGCTTGTTTCATTTGCATGGTGTTGATCATGGTTGTAGTAATGTTGCCAAGTGAAGGTTGAAGGTGTTGTCGTGGAGTATGTCTTCATGTGTGTATAGTTGATTATGCATTGTTATGCACATTAGTTTTCACATGTTATCAAGTGCACGTGATGTGGTTGTTGTTGTCATGCATGAGGTCATGGTTTGTGTAGTTGATATGGTCATGCAATGATGACCAAACCCTAGCTAGAATGATGTGTAAATGGTTTGGTACTCATGTGTTATATGTCTATATGCAATTGTTATGCATGTATGTTATTCGTTATAGTTATGCATGAATAGTAGGTCAAATATGCCTTGTGAAGTCTTTGTATGCAATTTAGGTCATCATGGCGCTATTGGTTGTTATGATGCTAATGTGTTGGCTGAGATAGAGCAGGAGATGCAGACTATCAAAGTGAGGTTGTTGAATTAGACTTTGGGGTAAGAGAAGATCGTCATACAAATATTGTATGTTGGGAATGCAGGTATTTAGGTTAAGGATTGTTATATGCATTAGGGTTATATACATTAGGTTTATGTACATGCCTTTTGATGTTATGGTTACATACCTGATAGATGAAAGTTGATTAGTATAGTCATATACACATGTGTTAGATGGTCAAGAATGATAGTAACCAGTAGTTGTATGCATTGTTATTGTTGTTTTACATTAGATAACCTAATGATTAAGTTATATGTTGTTGATGAGCATGATGTAGAGCTTATTGTTGTTATATGTTATTAACTTGATTATTAGGGTTATCACATTGAGATCTTAATGTTGTAATTTGGATTGGCCATATGCATGATGGTTATGTTCATCGTATTGAAGATCTTGATATTATATGTATTTTGTTAACATGGCTTGGCCTATGCAGATCATTATGGTTGTGATATTCAGGTATGAGCTGACATATTTTTGATTTGGTGTCGTACTAATCTAAAATAATCATACATATGTGATTTCTATGCATAAATGATAATTGTTTATGAGTTAGGATGTGAACATGTTAGTTAGTGATTGTTATGGATATCGTGATCTTATTTATGTTTGAGTTGATATCTCGTGAAGTTATATCATGCTAACTAGATTGATTGTGCAGACAAGATAGCCTCCCCTGAGGTACACTAAGGCATCAGCTTTCTTACGTAGCATACTTGGTTCTTCACTCTTGATTATGTTGTCTATTTTATGTTGAGTGTTTGGTGTCTATCATGCCATCTAGTTGATTTATTTAACATGGTATGTTTGCAGGTTGGTTGAATGTTTGATGAATTGCATAATACGAGTATGTGTTCAAATGATCTTGTTTTAAGATGATTGTACTAATACATATGTGTTGAGACAATTGATATGTACTTGAGTGTAGTAGGTGATTGTTGTAGCATTATGTCTAATGACTATGAGTTTACTATGGGTTATGATAAGATTTTTTGAAAAAATTGATTTCAAATTGATAGATGTAATTGTCTTGATATTTGGAACATGTGGTTGACATGTGTGAGCAGTTGGAGGGAACATGCTTGGTATTAGCGTAACAAGGTGATAGTTTATGTGTTTATATAGATAATAGTTGGGTGATGTAATAATACTAATAAGCCTTGATTACAACAAGGAAAAAATGGTAAAATAAAGGAATTGGACAAGAATTACTTTGGCTATGTTTGGAAACCCTAATTCCAAACAAATGAGTGCTTTGCCTACAAGAATACTTCTTAACCTTAATCTTGTCGGACATTATTTGGATACATGATTTATTCATTAACATGTACTTGATATCTATATCAGCTAGTCTCTAGTAATAGGTGGATCTGTTAAAGGATTAGAGTTCCCTTGAGAGATGGCATGGATGTGTTCAGTTGTAAGCAACTTGCTTGGCACAACGAGATGAAGTAATTGGTGTATTGTTATGTTTATTTATGCACTAACAGTTATGTGTTAATGATAACATGATGTAGGGAGTTGCATGGAAAGAGAGGTTGCCATGAAATATCGAAGAAGGCTCAGGTTGAGCTTTCATTGGGAACCATGGGGATTGAGTCATGGTGTCTATTGTTAGTCTTGTGATTTTGGTCTTTTGCCATTTTTGCACTTGATTTTCAATTTTGCGTGTGTGTGGTGTGTTAGGGACTAAATCTACCTCAGGTTGAGAAAAGAAGGTCTATGGTAACATCAAACCATGCTTAACCTGGTAGCTAGCCCTACCAGGTCGGGAGAGGGCTCTCTCCTTGTCAATATCAATGAAAATTTATCAAGGAAGGCTTCAAATGACTGATATAAAAAACTAATTTTAGGCTAGGTATGTTTGCTCAGAGGAATTTGTTTGATTTTAATGATTGGTTGCTGGATCAGATGGGGAAAGCAGCTTTGGGTCCGAGAAATCAACTCAAATTTGCAGAGGTTTCTGTGGGGCAAGGTAGGCAAGTGTTTTAGCACTTTGAAATGAGTAT
>APFE030727719.1:0-40288 GCA_000404065.3 Pinus taeda | reverse complement strand
CCATTTCATGTTTTCAAGTGTTATATTTATCCAGATCACAGTTTTGAGGCACTTTTTCATTTTGATCAGATCAAGCAAGGCATCTCTAACACCCCCTTCTTCTTATTTCCCAAATCACTCACTAACATCCCCTTGAGGACCTTGGGATCTGCCCAACAAGTCCTACTTTAAGCTCATTTGCATGAAATATCAAGTCAAGTTTTGACTTTCCTCAATGAAAAGAAGCCACATTTCTTGTGTAAAATCATTTCTCCATATCCTATTCAAATCACATATCTAAGTTCCAGATCTTTAACTTAGCATCATTTCCCTTACATTTCCATTTCACCAAGTCATATTAATTCCTAATTCTACTATATAGCTCCCTAACTACTTTCCCATCCCTATTTGCTATTAAAACTATATGAAATCCCAAAAATATTACATATCCCACCCTATAGCACTATAGCTATGTAACATGGTTTGGGAGATATTGGTCCATTTGGGACTAATATAAACCCTTCTGCGTCTTAAACCCGAAGTTACTTTAACCCCTGGTTAAAGTAATAACCCTGGACCCCCTCTTTCATCTATAAACCTAACCCTCCCCCTCCACCTGCATTATTAATGGTTTGATATTTAAAGGTCTAAAAAAAACATTAAACTCTAACCGGCGCACATAACCTGCAAACCCAATTTAAAAACCCACTTTATTAAAGTTCCCCCCCGCCGAAATTAAATAACTAATAAAGGCATCGTGGGCCCCATCCCGTATCCTTCCGCTGCCTTCTCTGTTCCGCCATCCGTCCGATTGCCCACGCCCTAGATCTACGGTGGGCGGGTCTTTCCCCTCCTAACCTATCGATGGTTAGCGTTTGGTAGATGGGCGGTTTTCCCGTCGTACTCCCGCCACGCGTCACCCTCTCGACTATGGCGGAGCCCCCTCCTCCCAAACCACCTGTGCACAAAAGCGGTGCGCCATGAAACTGGATATCGCCTCCTAGCACCACGTCACCCCGCCACGTCACCCCGCTGACGTCATCCGTCGTACTAGTTCCCACCGCTGACGTCACCGCCGAAGAAAAAGCGCGAAAGGTGAAATCGCTGCTTAGGAAGCCCGGAATGAAAATCAGGGGCAATTTTTGATGCGCGAGTAGCGCTTAGCGCTAATCGAGCATCGCTAAGGAAAAATGGCCAAAATGGAAAGCCTCAGTCCAGCGCATGGTTTGCAGCAGTTATTTTTGCCCGAAGGAAACATAAAGGAGTGAATTGACCAGTTAAAGAGTATCAGAACAGAGTTAAAGGCCATTAAAAGCCGAGTCATATCAGATTTAATAAGAATCATAGCCACCTAAGAGTAGTAGAACCGACTAAGAGGTGCTGATAAGGGATTGAAGGCACAGTGATTGCAGATTGGATAGTAGAGCTACCAAAGGACGCCACATAGCCTCATTTTTTGAAGCAGCTGCCCCCAGTGTAGCATTAGATAGATATTTTTTACATTACTTGCAAGAGAAGTTAGGTTAATTGCAGATATTTCCTCAGATCTTCTATCAGATCTATTTTTGTAGATATTTTGCCTATAAATACAGCCCTGAACAATGTAATAAGGGTTGGTTGGTTGGTTGTTTGATTTTTCTCTTTAGAGACTTGCGCTATAGATGTTGGGAGTTCTATAACCAAAGATTGCTGGAATGCATTGTTATGAACTGCTGGTTGTGGTTTTGATGGCATAAAGAGCTTGTTTCAGAATTCTAACGCTTCTACATGGCTCAATAAGTTTTTGTTTTCGCCTCCGTTTTCAGTTTATATGTGTCTGTATCACCTATGTGTCATGATCCAAGTTGCAGAAAGAAAGAATAACTTAGAACTTCCTTAGCAACACTCTATGCTTAGTTTCTGTGATTTCTTAATATTTTCTTCTGAACTAGTGATGAATATGCATATTTAATTGATCATGTTTAAGCTATTTCTCTCATTTCTGAATGCTGTCTAGGAATTCTTCATTGCTCCTAGATATTATTCATTCACCTTCCCTCTTTGGCTGAATGAGAGATCCTTAATTGCCTCTCATCCCCTGACCTCCATTTCATCCTTGCTCCAGCATTAAATATTGTTCCATGTGTAGTTATCCTGCTCTGTATTCCCCTCTTCTACAAAAGAAAACATACCCAGAAGCCCTTAATCCTTGACTCCATGCCCAATGGTTTGAACTTCTTACACTTTGCATGCCAACTCTGCCTGAATAGATCAACCATCTCACCAAACTAGATTAAAACCCATGTGCATCATATCTAGCCTAAAATCATCCCTTAAACAAAGCTAAATCCCAAAGAGAGAGCCCTCTCTGACTGCTGGTAGGCTAGGACCTGCAGTCCAAAGCTTGGTTTGTTGTTACCTCGGCCGTATTCCCTTAGGAGTCAAAGGGAACAACCTGAGTGATAACATATTGGCGACTCCGCTGGGGACCTGAATCGTTTTGTTCATCACTGTAAATCCCCATTTTTTATCAGTTTGCCTCTAGAAAAAGTCTCTTGAAAAATCCCAAAAAATCTCAAAAATCTCAAAAAACTCAAAATATTTTGTTTCTTGAAGAAACTTCCCCTTTCTTCAGATCTATTTCACATATTAGCTCAGATCTGTGTTGGTGGACAGAGATCATACCCTTCAAAGTTGATTTATCGACCTGGTGACTCCACATAATCCTCATAATAAAGACTCCGCTGGAGAAATGAACCCAAGAGAAATATACGAGCAAATCAGGCTTTTGACCTGGATTATTATCCAAGAGGTATGTTCTTTCTCTTCCATAAAATTTTGCTGTGTATCTTGTATTTTAAAAATGATTTTAAATTTGATTTTTATGATTTTCCTTTTGAAAATGTTGTTGAAAAGCCCCCTTGCACATTAGAATAGCAACCTTTAAATGCTGCTGAAAATCATCATACAGCCAAGGAGGAAACAAATGTCAAAGCCAATCATTCTACCCTTGTTCATATCGAGCCCATTCAGCCAATCCCTCCACATAATCTCATGCCTTGTAAGGTTACTGATAGATATAAGCCTCTTGTTTTGCCTCCTGTGCTTAATCCTCTGTCCAAAAATCATCCTGAGTATCTCCCAAGATTTGATGGAGAGGATGGTATTATTGCGCAAAAGCATATCCAAGCCTTTGAAGACTATCTTAATATATTTGAAGTGGAGGACGAGGATGTTAGTATCAGGTTGTTTGCCCTTTCTTTGCAAAGCGAAGTTAGGGCTTGGTTTAAAGCATTGCCTCAGGCTAGCATCTCTAATCTTCAGCAGTTTTCCAAGCTCTTCCTTGATAGATGGATGATCAAACTTAATTTCCTCTTGCTCATTGAAGAATATAATTAGTTAGAAAGACTTCCAAATGAATCTGTTCAGCAATTTTTTGATCGATTCAATCAAGTTTATCATTCTATGCCTTTGAATATTAGACCTCCCCCTGATTTAGCTCTATTGCATTATCCAAGAGCTTTTGACCCAGAAATAGAATTCTGTTTAAGAGAAAGGAGCCCGTCCACTATGAAACAAATGCAGGACATCGCAGTGGACGCAGAGGCAAATCTGAAGATGAGACAGGAACAACACAAAGCGGAGAAAGAAGAAAAACTTCATGGTTTGTTACAAAAGTCATAGGAAATGATCACAATGAAAGTTGAATGCTTAGAGCGCAAGAACACATCTATTGTGCAAGAGGAAAGTAATGTTATTCATGAACAAACCTACCACAAAACAGATGACATATTCATACATCCAGATGTGAAGGAGCAGTCTCCTGATATACTATATGAATATAACAGCTTCTCTTCTTTCAACTGCTTGCCAAAATACGATGAGTATGATGATGATTATGAGCCTAATGACCAAATCAGCCTTGCAGAGGAGTCAGAGCCTATTTTGGTAGAAAGCACAGTTCAGGATCAGCAGCCTAAAATCAATGATCAATGTGCCTATCTCAGCTATGAAGTAAAGGAGGAAAGCACATAAAATTTTGATTTCAGCGAAGGAACTTTACCTTTCTATGTTGATTCTTTTCAATTTATTAAGAAGAACTATCATGCAGTCAATAAGCAAGTATCAACAAGTGTAGATATTGATCATCTAGAGGAAGCCCAAATCATTGTTCAAAATATATTGCCTCTAGTTTTGCAGCTCCAAAGAGCCATCGAATATCAGATTGAGGAAGATTCGAAAGCGGTTGTTCGTGACCAAGTGATCCAAGTGGATCCCCTGCCTCTTTGTTTTCAGCCATCTGAGTTTTTTGAAGAAGAAGAGGAGCAGCCTGCGCAGATCAGTCAAGGGCCATATGAGCCTGTTTGTAATAAATTGCAAATATCAGTTCATGTTTTATATGATTCATGTGTTGACAGGGTGTATGATGAAGTAAAGAAGTGCTCTTCTCCATTGGCAGGTTGTGTGCCTCAATATCAAAATGTTGATGATATCCAGTTTCCAAGGCATGATAGTCATCCCAAACTTTTGTACAGTTCTTCAATTCAGCCCAACAATTGTATATATATGTTGCGGGACCCTTTTGTACAGTTTCTTGTTTCGGCAAAGAAGGTCAGCCATTTTCTGATCTTCTCAAAAGTTAACAAAGTTATATATGATGGAAAAATCTCCATTTTTACCACCAGCAAGCGCAAACAGCAAAGCTCACCGATGTTTATAATGCTTAAATGGCTGCACTGGCTATTTGATTTCACCTAACAACAAAGTAAGTGCTAATTAGAGTAGGTAGGTAGGATTTCAGTTTTCTGTTTGGATAGCAAGCTTGCTGCAGTTGAAGCCCGAAGTGAAGGCCCTAAGCTCTTCAAGTCTGCTGTCATGTTCATAAATAAAGCAGCCATCAAAGGGAAGTTTTCAGAGTACAAAAACAACTAAAGATTAAGTTATTCTGACCTGCTGTTCTTGACTTTTCGCAAGGAAAAGCCATCCCCAAGTGGAGCCACTGTTAGCCTCCTTCTCATAGCAGGTATTCATCTTTCATGATCGACATTTCTACATACCAAATATGTCATACTTTGCATGCTGCAATGTTCCATATTTGCTACTGAGGCCAAAGAAGTGTCCATGGGAGTGTGCTAGTCTAAGTGCCTTTGCTGTATTCCAATTTTGATGAGTTATTCCAATTTTGAACAATTTTCAGTTAAAGGGAGGTCCAAACAGCTTAATCTTGGCCTCCCTAGGTTTCAATTTCATGTTGTAGAATATAGAGAATCATTATCTGTCCAAACAGCTTAATCTTGGCAGATTCTTAGATAGGTAGAGAAGCAAGGGTGCTCAACAGCCTAATCTAAGCCCCTGGATGAAATAAGTATAGATGTAGATAGGAGGACAGTGAAAAAGAAAAAGTTGAAAAGCTGGGTTTGCTAGTTCAAGTGCACCCAAACCAAAAGAAGAAAAAATGCTAGGTAAAGTAGGTTGGGTAAGTAGTTTTGTGGCTGCATAAATCAAGCTATGTGATCCATTTCATGTTTTCAACTGTTATATTTATCCAGATCACAGTTTTGAGGCACTTTTTCATTTTTATCAGATCAAGCAAGGCATCTCTAACTCCCCCTTCTTCTTATTTCCCAAATCACTCACTAACATCCCCTGGAGGACCTTGGGATCTGCCCAACCAGTCCTGTTATCACTCAATTTTGGTGAAAAGCCAAGTCAATCTTTGACTTTCTTCAGTCAAGAGAAGTCACATTTTTTGTGCAAAAGTCATTTCTCCGCAGTTCATTCGCACCCTATAAACTAATTTTTAGTTCACAAAGCTTAACTTTTCCCCTACACTTCACCTCACGGATTCATATTAACTCCTAACTTTATTATTTAGCTCCCTAAATAATTTCCCTATCCCCTACTATGAGAAAAATATATAAAATCCCCATAAATAATAATATCCCTTCCTTGGCACTATAGCCATATTCTTCTAAGTCCGGGAGGTAGTAGTCCATCTAGGGCTCCTACTAACCCATCTGCCTCCTAACTGGAGTTAGTCAAACATCTGGTCACACTAACAACCATTCCCCCTCAACCCTAACCTTACAAGACCCATGTTCCGCCCTTATCCTAAAGTCCCCCATTTAAATATTTTGACCCGCTCGCTCATAATCCTGTAAACCCACTTTCCTAAAGTTTTCCTCCCCGCCGAAATTAAATAACTAATAAAGGCGTCGCGGGCCCCATCCCTTATCCTTCCATTGCCTTCTCTATTCTGCCATCCGTCTGATTGCCTGTGCCCTAGATCTACTGTGGGTGGGTCTTTTCCCCTACAAACCTATTGATGGTTAGCGTCCAGGAGATGGGCGGTTTTCCTGTCGTAGTCCCGCCACGCATCACCCTCTCGACTGTGGTGGAGCCCCCTCCTCCCAAACCACCTGTGCACAAAAGCGGTGCGCCATGAAACTGGATACCGCTTCCCCCTGCGTGACGTAAGTGCCACGTCACCCTGCCACGTCACCCTGCCACATCACCTGCCATGTCACCCCGCTGACGTCATGCTGACGTCACCGCCGAAAAAAAAACGCGAAAGGCGAAATTGCTACTTACGAAATCTGGAATGAAAATCAGGGGCAGTTTTTGATGCGCGATTAGCGCTTAGCACTAATTGCGCATCGCTAAGAAAAAATAGCCAAATGGAAAGCCTCAATCCAGCGCATGGTTTACAGCAGTTATTTTTGCTCGAAAGAAATAGAAAGGAGCAAATTGACTAGTTAAAGAGTATCAGAACAGAGTTAAAGGCCATTAAAGCCGAGTCATATCAGATTTAATAAGAATCACATCCACCTAAGAGCAGTAGAACCGACTAAGAGGTGCAGATAAGAGATTGAAGGTGCAGTGATTGCAGATTAGACAGTAGAGCTACCAAAGGACGCCACATAGCCTCATTTTTTGAAGCAGCTGCCCCCAGCGCAGCATTAGATAGATATTTTTTACATTACTTGCAAGAGAAGTTAGGTTAATTGCAGTTATTTCCTCAGATCTTCTATCAGATCTATTTTTGTAGATATTTTGCCTATAAATACAATGCTGAACAATGTAATAAGGGTTGGTTGGTTGGTTGATATTCCTCTGGAGAGACTTGCGCTGTAGATTTTGGGAGTTCTATAATCAAAGATTGCTGGAAAGCATTGTTATGAACTGCTGGTTGTGGTTTTGATGGCATAAAGAGCTTGTTTCAGAATTCTAATGCTTCTACATGGCTCAATAAGTTTTTGTTTTCACCTCCATTTTCAGTTTATATGTGTTTGTATCATCTATGTGTCATGATCCAAGTTGCAGAAAGAAAGAATAACTTAGAACTTGCTTAGCAGCACTCTATGCTCAGTTTCTATGATTTCTTAATATTTTCTTCTGAACTATTGATGAATATGCATACTTAATTGATCATGTTTAAGTTATTTCTCTCATTTCTGAATGCAGTCTAGGAATTATTCATTGCTCCTAGATATTATTCATTCACCTTCCCTCTTTGGCTGAATGAGAGATCCTTAATTGCCTCTCATCCCCTGACCTCCATTTCATCCTTGCTCCAGCATTAAAGATTGTTCCATGCGTAGCTATCCTGCTCTATATTCCTCTCTTTTGCCAAAGAAAACAGACCCAGCAGCCCTTAATCCTTGACTCCATGCCCAATGGTTTGAACTTCTTACACTTTGCATGCAAACTCCGCCTGAATAGACCAACCATCCCACCAAACCAAATTAACACCCATGTGCATCATATCTAGCCTAAAATCATCCCTTAAACAAAGCTAAATCCCAAAGAGAGAGCCCTCTCTGACTGCTGGTAGGCTAGGACTTGCAGTCCAAAGCTTGGTTTGTGGTTACTTCGGCCGTGTTCCCTTAGGAGTCAAAGGGAACAACCTGAGTGATAACATAATGGCGACTCCACTGGGGACTTGAATCATTTTGTTCATCACTGTAAATCCCCATTTTTGATCAGTTTTCCTCTAGAAAAAGTCTCTTGAAAAATCCCAAAAAATCAAAAAATCTCAAAAAACTCAAAATATTTTGTTTCCTGAAGAAACTTCCCCTTTCTTCAGATCTATTTCACATATTAGCTCAGATCTGTGTTGGTGGACAGAGATCAGACCCTTCAAAGTTGATTTATCCACCTGGCGACTCCACATAATCCTCATAATAAAGACTCCGCTGGAGAAATGAACCCAAGAGAAATATACGAGCAGATCGGGCTTTTGACCTAGATTACTATCCAAGAGGTCATGTTATTTCTCTTCCATAAAATTTTGTTGTGTATATTGTATTTTAAAAACTATTTTAAATTAGATTTTTATGATTTGCCTTTTGAAAATGTTGTTGAAAATCCTCCTTGCACATTAGAACAACAGCCTTTAAATGCTGCTGAAAATCATCATACAGCCAAAGAGGAAACAAATGTCAAAGCCAATCATTCTATCCTTGTTCATATAGAGCCCATTCAGCCAATCCCTGTACATAATCCCATGCCTCATAAGGTTCCTGACAGATATAAGCCTCTTGTTTTGCCTCCCGTGCTTAACTCTGCCCAAAAATCATCCTGATTATCTCCCAAGATTTGATGGAGAGAATGGTATTACTACCCAAAAGCATATCCAAGACTTTGAAGATTATCTTAATATATTTGAAGTAGAGGAGGAGGATGTTAGTATCAGGCTGTTTGCCCTTTCTTTTCAAAGCGAAGTTAGGACTTGGTTTAAAGCCTTGCTTGAGGCTAGAATCTCGAATCTTTAGCAGTTTTCCAAGCTCTTCCTTGATAGATGGACGAAACTTAATTTCCTCTTGCTCATTGAAGAATATAATCAGTTAGAAAGACGTCCAAATGAATCTGTTCAACAATTTTTTTATCAATTCAATCAAGTTTATCATTTTATAGCTTTGAATATTAGACCTCCACCTGATTTAGCTCTATTGCATTATCCAAGAGCTTTTGATGCGGAAATCGAGTTCCGTTTGAGAGAAAGATGCCCGTCCACTTTGAAACAGATGCAGGACATAGCTGTGGATGTAGAGGAAAATCTGAAGATGAGACAGGAACGGTGCAAAGTAGAGCAAGAAGAAAAACTTCATGGTTTGTTACAGAAGTCAGAGGAAATGATCACAATGAAAGTTGAATGCTTAGAGTGCAAGAACACATCTGTTGTGTAAGAGGAAAGTAATTTTATTCATGAACAAACCTGCCACAAAACAGATGACATATTCATACACCCAAATGTGAAGGAGCGGTCTCCTGATATACTATATGAATATAACAACGTCTCTTCTTTCAACTGCTTGCCAAAATACGATGAGTATGATGATGATTATGAGCCCAATGACCAAATCAGCCTTGCAGAGGAGTTAGAGCCTATTTTGGCAGAAAGCACAGTTCAGGATCAGCAGCCTAAAATCAATAATCAACGTGCCTATCTCAGCTATGAAGAGAGGGAGGAAAATGCAGAAAATTGTGAATTCAGCAAGGGAACTTTACCTTTCCGTGTGAATTCTTTTCAATTTATTAAGGAGAACTATCATGCAATTAATAAACAAATATCACCAAGTGTTGATATTGATCATCTAGAGGAAGCCCAAATCATTGTTAAAAATACATTACCTCTAGTTTTGCAGCCCCAAAGAGCCATTGAATATCAGATTGAGGAAGATTCGAAAGCGGCTTTTCGTGATCAAGTAATCCAAGTGGATCCCCTGCCTCTTTGTTTTCATCCATTTGAGTTTTTCGAAGAAGAAGAGGAGCAGCCTGCGCAGATCAGTCAAGAGCCATATGAGCCTGTTTGTAATAAATTGCAAATATCAGTTAATGGTGTATATGATTCATGTGCTGACAGGGTGTATGATGAAGTAAAGAAGTGCTTTTCTCCATTAGCAGGCTGTGTGCCTCAATGTCAAAATATTGATGATATCCAGTTTCCAAGGCATGATAGTGATCCCAAACTTTTGTATAGTTCTTCAATTCAGTCCAGCAATAATGTATATACGTTGCGGGACCCTTTTGTACAGTTTCTTGTTTCAGCAAAGAAGGTCAGCAGTTATCTGATCTTCTCAAACATTAACAAAGCCATATCAGATTACAAGATCGCAGTTTTTCTCGCCAGCAAGCACAAGCAGAAAAGCTCGTTCATGCTTATAATACTTAAGTGGATGCATTGGTTATTTCATTTCACCTAACAACAAAGTAAGTGCTGGTTAGAGTAGGTAGGTAGGATTTCAGTTTCTGTTTGGATAGCAAGCTTGTTGCAGTTGAAGCTCGAAGTGAAGGCCCTAAGCTCTTCAAGTCTGCTGTCATGTTCATAAATAAAGCAACTAGCAAAAGGAAGTTTTCAGAGTACAACAACAACTAAAGACTAAGGCATTCTGACCTACTGTTCTTGAATTTTCGCAAGGAAAATCCATCCCCAAGTGGAGCCACTGTTAGCCTCCTGCTCATAGAAGATGTTCATCTTTCATGATCGACATTTTTACATGCCAAATATGTCATGCTTTGCAGGCTGCAATGTTCCATATTTTCTACTGAGGCCAAAGAAGTGTCCCTAAGAGTCTGCTAGCCTAAGTGCCTCTGTTATATTCCAATTTTGATGAGTTATTCCATTTTTGAATAATTTTACAGTAAAGGGAGGTCCAAACATCTTAATCTTGGTCTCCCTAGGTTTCAATTTACTGTTGTAGAATATAGAGAATCATTATCTGTCCAAACATCTTAATCTTGGCATATTCTTAGATAGGTAGAGAAGCAAGGGTGCTCAACAGCCTAATCTGAGCCCCTGGATGAAATAAATATAGATGTAGATAGGAGGCCAGTTGAAAAAAAAATAAAAATAAATAAATAAATAAATTGAAAAGCGGGATTTGCTAATTCAAATGCACCCAAACCAAAAGAAGAAAAAATGCTAGGTAAAGTAGGTTGGGTAGGTAGTTTGAGGTTGCAGAAGAAGATTGCTAATCACTTGTGGCCTTGTCAAGAAATACTTATATCACTTATGGCATTGGCACCATGGCAGTTGTTTGGTGGTACAACAAGGAAACATGACTAACTTCCCCTTCTCATTTCCTCAGAAATCATTCACTAACATCCCCTCAAGGACCTTGGGATCTGCCCAACTAGTCCTGTTTTCACTCCATTCTTGTTAAAAACCAAGTTGACATCTGAGTTGACTTAGTGAAAAGAAGCCACATTTCTTGTGTAAAAATAATCTTTACACAATCCATTCATTTCCCTATGCTTAAGTTTCCATTCTATAAACTTAGCATGCATCCCCTTCTTTGCATTCCAAAGACCTCATATTAACATCTAACTTTATTATTTAGTTCCCTAAATCATTCCCCTATCCCCTACTATGTGAAAACTATATAAAATCCCAAAAAAATAATAATATCCCTACCCCTTGGCACTATAGCCATATTTATTAAGTCAGGGAAATAATAGTCCATCTGGGGCTACTGTTAACCCTTCCATGTTCTAATCTGGAGTTAGTTTGACCTCTGGTTAAACTAACAACCATTTCCCTTTAATCCTAACCCCATAAAACCCATTTTCCGCCCTTATCCTAAAGTTATGTATTTAAAGAATTTAACCCCCCTGGCGCATAAACCATAAACCCACATTTCTAATGTTTACCCCCCGCCGCGTGATTAAACAAATATTACATAGCACACAAGCCCCGTCCCTAACCCTCTGCCGCCTTACCTGTCCCGTCAGCCGTCCGATGGCCAGCGCCCTAGATCTACGGTGGGCGGGTCTTTTCCCTTCCAAACCCGTCGATGGTTAGCGTCCGGGAGATGGGAGATTTTCCCGTCGTACTCCCGCCACGTGTCACCCTCTCATCTGTGGTGGAGCCCCCTCCTCTCAAACTACCTATGCCCAAAGCGGTGCGCCTAAAACCAGATACTGCTTCCCCCTGCGTGACGTAAGCACCATGTCACCCTGCCACATCACCCTGCCACGTCACCCTGCTGATGTCATCCGTCGTACTGGGTCCCATTGTTGACATCATCCATCGAAAAAATACGCAAAGTGCGAAATCGATGCTTAGGAAGCTCGGAATCAAAATATGAGGAAATTTTTGATGCGCAATTAGCGCTAATCGCGCATCGCTAAGGAAAAAGGGCTGAAATGGAAAGCCTCAGTGTGCAGTAGTTATTTTTGCCTTGAAAGGGCAGAAAAGGGGCATTTTCATAGTTTCAAGCATATCAGAGGAAAGATGAAGCCCAGATTCAATTAAAAGAGTGTCAGTGAAGCGGCAAAGAGTATCAGATCGACAATATCAAAGCGGATGAACATGAAGACCATCCAAACAAAGTCAATGAATGCCAGAACAGAGTTAAAGGCCATTAAAGCAGAGTCATATCAAATTTAATAAGAATCACAGCCACCTAAGAGCAGCAGAACCGACTAAGAGGTGCAGCTAAGAGATTGACGACACAGTAATTGCAAATTGGATAGTAGAGCCACCAAAGGATGCCACATAGCCTCATTTTTGAAACAGCTGCCCCCAGCGCAGCATCAGATAGATATTTTTCAATTACTTGCAAGAGAAGTTAGGTTAATTGGATTTATTTCCTCATATCTTCTATCAGATCTATTTTTGTAGACATTTTGCCTATAAATACAGCCCTGAACAATGTAATAAGGGTTGGTGGGTTGTTTGGTTGATCTCTCATTTGAGACTTGTACTGTTAATATTAAGAACTTCTGTAATCAAAGATTGCTGGAATGTTTGCATCGGAACTAGCTGGTTGTGCTTTTAATGGCTGAAGAGCATGATATGGAATTCTCGTGCTTGCTCATGGTTCAATAAGTCTTCCCTCCCTCTGTTTATCAGTTTATATGTATCTGTACCATCTATATATCATAATCTAAGTTGCAGGAAAAAGGAATAGACCAGAACTGGTTTTCATGCCCTTTGTGCTCAATTCTTGTAACTTTTCTATGTTTTCCTCTGAATCAGTGATGAATATGCATTTTTAATTAAACATGTTTAAGCTGTTTCCTTCACATATGAATGTTGTCTAGGAATTCTTCATTGCCCTATTCAGCCTTCATCCATTTTCCCTCTTTGGCCGGATGAGAGAATTCTTAGTTGCCTCTCATCCCCTGACCTCCATTTCATCCTTGTTCCAACATAAATCATTGTGCCATGTGTAGCTATCTTGCTCCATATTCCCCGCTTCTGCCAAAGAAAACACACCCTTCAGTTCACATTCATTGATTCCATGCCCAATGATTTGAACTTCTTACACTTTGCATGCCAACTCTGCTTGAATAGATCAACCATCCCACCAATCTAAATCAAAACCCATGTGCATCATATCTAGCCTAAAATCATCCCTTAAACAAAGCTAAATCCCAAAGAGAGAGCCCTCTCTAACTGCTGTTAGGCTAGGACCCGCAGTCCAAAGCTTGGTTTGTGGTTACCTCGGCTGTATTCCCCCATGAGTCAAAGGGAACAACCTGAGTGATAACACTCTACAAATGTAACACTTTACCCAATCAACTGCTCAACTTTTGATAAATCAATATTTTATCATAAAATAAGTCAGCTCATTAAAGTCATTAACATCACAATATCAATTCTCATGCCAACAAGCTGTCATCTATCATGCAATATCAATCAAGTCATTTTCACAATCATAATACAAGTCATTTATGTCACAATATAAGTCATCGCAAGTGGCAATGCTCATATATCATTCTTATCAAGGCAAATCATCAGTCATTAGATCAAATCATTAGACATTAGGTCAAATCCAAATTTGGTATTGTAGAGAGATCTATTGTCCAAAACCATATCTCAATATAAATTCAGAGTTCTAAATCATTTTCAAGCATTATGTAAAACTTCAAACACTTCTTATCTATATGTGTTAAGCAAATATCTTGTATCACCAATTTCAATGGTTAAATCATAATTGAATATTTATATGCTTATCTCAGCCACATGCAAACACAAGTTCATATTATAGCAAATGTATATTTTTTTCTTTCTAACAGATCTTTCTATATTCATATCTATAGTATTGACATGCCTTAGGTGGAAATCTCGATTGATGAAAAATACTTCACTTTTTTGTGATCAACAATTCAACTTGAGAGACAAATTGATTCATACTTTAGACAACTTCAGAAAACTTCAGATGATGGTCAATTGTAGTCAAACCCCTGGACACTTCCTTCAAGTTAGCATGGGACTATCTCTAGCTTCCATGAAGCTACCTTGGCCTTAGGGGTGAAATCTCCCAGTTCTACGGCTATATTCAGAACAAAAGCCCTAATTTTATGCGAGCTTCAGATATGTGACTTTGTTGTAGTTCAGTAATGTGAGATGCATATAAATCATACTTCAATATTAGTGAATTAAAATAGTAATACGTATAAGAATCTTGAGGAGAGATTCTCCTTCTCACTCGAAATCTACTTCATTCATCTTCATTCATGTCATCAAACTATCTCTACTAGTGTCATGCATCAACAAACCTATTAGATCATAAACATATATCTATCAAGGTCATCAACATCATGTCATCAATCTTTCATCAATGGTTAGACTTGAATGATTCAGGTGGTAGACAAATGTGACATCATATCTCAGAATGATGAATAATAACACTTTTTATCATCCCATTTTACCATATTCTATAGTTACTCATCACATCAAGACATTACCACGGTTACACTTCTATTACCATTCTTATCATTATCAACAAGATCAAGTTAGGTCATTTAATAAAACTTTGTCAAAACAATGAGAGTGTCAACCCTTCCATGAGCATAATAATGTCATGTATAAGAATCACAGAGCCAACCTTCTATGTGAAATCCATCATTACTTATGCATGTCAACTATCAAGAGTATCTAGAGTCAAGGTGCTATCTTTCATTATGGGATCAAAATATCCGACATCAAGTATATAAAATATCAGCATAGAATTTAAGAAGATAAGAAGAAATTGTTCAATACCAAGTGCACCATTTAGTCATAAATCAAATCCCCTTCATATGCATGTATCTACCATTTAAGGAGATATTCTTGATAGGGCTTAATAGTTGAAACATAATAGTGAAAAAATATATCATGCATACCTTAAAATATTCAAGTATGGGTGCACCTTCTCATTAGACATAGGCAGCTTGTAGCACTTTTTTATCTTTTCATGTAGTGACTCTTTACCTTTTCGAGCTCTAACCACCTCTTCTACATTTCAGATGATCCTCAAGAAGGATCCACTTATCACAACTCATCAACGAGGTTAGAAACATGCATATACTCAAATACACATGTATGAAGTATGATGATAATCATAATAATCAGATTCATAAATCTAAACAAAAGTAAGGGCATAAGGAAGCATCATAAGTAAAGAAATACTTATCTTCAATGAGAGGAGATCCTCTTCCTCTTGAACCAATCTTCAAGAGCCATATAACAATGTTGCCTTCAATGATCAAACTAGGTCTACTAGGGATTATCCCGTCTAGGGAAGCATCAAATATCTCACAAGTGCTTGAGCCTCTTCACATTGAAGATGTTATATCTCATGTCTTTTCCATAAACTAGGGTTTTCTCTCCAACCCTAACCTCATAAAATCCTTCAAACCCTAATAATCAAGTTGCCTAGGGTTTTCTTCAAACCCTAGAATTATTTTAGGTCTCCACCACCCTCTTCTTGCTTCCATCAATGGTGTCAACATCAGGGTGATCTCCATACGTTTTCTTCAACCCAGCTCTAAAACCATGTTAAATTTTCATAGAGATACATTTTCATTTGCTTTAATAATTGCATTTCCTCATTAACACATTAAGTTCACCACATAACATTATAAAATTATTTATATTTACATCATTATTCATGAGCATATGAAACTATGTAGAAAGGATAATGTAATCATCATCAATGCAATGGAACATAAATTAACAATAAAAGAAAAGCATGCACACATAGATACATGAGGATTGGTGAGAGGCGAGGGAAAAACCCACTGTGGGGAAAACAAGTGCAAATTCCTGTTCTTCTTAGATCGTCATCAAATGATTCAACAAAAGAAAGTACAATGATCCATATCTTCATGAATGCAACAAAACAACTAGAGCATTCATGAAATGACCCTAAACATGCTTTTACTCAAAACCCTGATTTTAAGGACTGTAATCTAGTGACACTGAATGTAGTTAACTATTGAATACGACTATTAGTGAGCAAAACCTTCAGAATAATGATACTTCATCATTGGCCCCAGATGCATGCTCAGACATTATGTGCGTGCATGTGAGACTGATCTCAATGGTCCCTTGAGAACTTGATGAGTGAATCTCGGGACCAAACTCGACTATGAAAACCCTAGCTTTCCAGACGCACCCTGAGACACAATATGTGTGTATCTAAGACTTCTGAGATGCACCCTTGACTACTCTCTTTGCGTGTCTTTGACTTATCTGACACACCCATGACAACTATCCTGGGCTGAGAATGCTCAGTTACAAGCGTGCCTCCAACAAATAGAAACCCTAGACATGTGCGAGTTTTGACCCTTTAGTTTCACACCCTTTGCCCGTGCTTTCCTTCGACACACATTTGCGAACCAAATAATAGAAGAGAGAAGAGAGTGCTTAATCATTGTATCCAAAATGAGCTTGAGGTCCCTTCTATTTGTAGACTATCACGAGGGTCAAGTTCATGTTGAGTCTGAGTTGTCCAATTGTATATGTGCATAGATCCTACCTAATCCAATATATATGAGTAACTAAATAAATTCAAAAACCAACTTCTACTTGTCCAAAGAATGTGATCTTTAGGTTCATTTTGCTCCTCTCGAAAAGAGGAATCTATTGCAATTATTATCTTTATCATATGAGTTGTCCAAAGTGGAATTTGACCACAATTGCATAATTTTAACATCGTATCATTTAGGAAATAAATAAGAAGGTTCAAGTAACTGAAATGGTTTCAAGGAAAAAACATTTAAGGGAGTTGAACTTTGTACTTTAGAGATTTTTGAATTTTTAGATGGCTACGACACAGATGTAGAGATCATACAATTGGAGTCATAATCTTATTCTTCTCTTTCGAAATTAGTGGATCATGATGTTCTATGAAATTTGGACTCTCTTGTGAGGAAAATATATAGATTCTCAATGTTTTTTTGGTAAAGAGGATCAAGGTTTTTTTATGAGAATTAATATTAAAGGTTATGTTAGAGCAATGTCAAATTCATTGACCAGCTATTTTGATTAGAATATGAAAACAAAAGTAGTAAAGTCATGCAAATGAAATAGATACATGCGTAATAGTTTGTATATTTATGAAGAGATAGATATGTGGGGTATAACACAAACTGAAAAACAAGACTAATATTTCATGAAATAAAGTTGTGTTTGGAATACCTAAATATCTATAGATATTCAAAATAACCATGATAATGACTCTTATGCAAATATAATTCATTACAACACTGTACATTATAAACTCTAATAATTCTTATTAAGTTATAATAATTCTTATTAAGTTATAATTGACATTTACATTGAAACAGTGCACATTCTGCAACACGCTTATAATTAGCATATAAATTCAAGCAGCATTTATAATTCACCTATACATTGAAACACCACACATTCTACGACATTCTAATAAGTCGTTGATATTGAAACACCACCACACATTATATAACATGATGTTTTTAGAAAGAAATTATAACAACAAAGGCTACAATACGCAGAAGGGACAGATACGCAGGACATGTTACATCATTAAACAAACAAATAGCAAGTGGGATGAAACTGTCATTTGATTCACTGAAACTGGTACACTTCGTAGCGCAAGTAACAGTCAGCCACTTGAACCTGAGCACCGACGGCAGACCCGCAAGTCGGAAACATGTAGGTGTTCACTAGGATAACAAGGCACAGTTCGCCCTAACGGACAAGGCAGATTGCTTCTCCGAAGGCAGTGGGTGAGGTCCCGGTGCCTGCAGCTGACGTGTTGTAGGCGTTACCGTATGACCTGGTATTTGCTTGCAGATCTCCCATGCGATTTAGGACAGTTTGATAATAAGGATCGGAGAATTTGAATTTCATCGGATTACACAGAAACCATTGTAACCTTGTATCCAGCTGCGCCCCCACCACAGATACAGATAAAGCAAATCCAGATGAAGTGATCATCGTGGTGGCCTCAAATCAAATAATATAACCTCTAATCAATATTCTTCTTCTTATCAATCTATCTGCTCAGGACGCCCACGTTTTATAACCCTCGCCGGACATGGACGTGGCGATGGTTGATTAAGTGGGAAATGTAATGCAGGGGCTTACCATAGTTTTGGAATATATGATTGGGTGTTTCATAGATTTGTTTATTGCATTAGTACTTGGGTGTCTGAGCTTCATTGAGGAAGAAATCAGTGCTATACTTGGACTGTTGGGTACTGTGTTTATAGAATTTTTAGATTATCTGCGCACTGCCCTCCATGCGATTGCAGACCTTGTTGGGGAAATCACGGGGAATGTCATAGAGATGTTGGTTCAGTCACTGTTGACCATATTGAACTATTTTGTAGATGCAGTGGCCTCTTTGAAAGGTAGTTCATACGGCTATGGAAGGATGTAACTCTATGGAGGCCTGCATTAGCAATCTTATGAATATTCTATAATATATCACAAATAATTTGATTGAAGGTTTTCAGTTTGTATATATGGATTGCAATCCTTTGCTTGGCTTTCTAGCTCACAGAATTGATCATGAAAATTTGATCCTTTAAAGATAAGGATATGCACCAGCTTTATTTGTTCCTGAAACACTTTACTAGGTTGGTCCCAAGTCTTTGACCTGAGATTTCAATGCCTTCTTAGGAAGATAAGGACCTGCACCTTATTTGGTTTTCCCTTTTGCAGGCCTTTATTGGTCCTGAATGCCATGATTACAATCCAGGGAAAATCATTGGGTGGGGCCTAGTAGACACAAAGTAGAAGTTGAAAGTTTTTTTAATGTTGTTCACTTGCAAAAGAGGTAAAAATTTTCAATTAGAAAGTAGCATTGTTTTTTGGTTTTTGTTGAGAAGGTTACATCAACTACACCTTTTTCGGGTCCTTGATGATAAGTAGAGTGTCCACCTGAACTTTGAACAAAATTAAAAATTCTCCACGGAGGTTCATCCAGAAAATTTCCCTCATAGAATGTAGAGAGACGGTCTCCATCCGGTAAACTTTACCCAAAAATAGTTTAAGTGGAAAGCCTCACATACTTTCTTCTAACATGCGCATAGAATGTAGAGACACTCTCCATCCTCTAAACTTTACCCAAAAATAATTTAAGTGGAAAGCCTCACATACTTTCTTCTAAACATGGTTGAGAAATGTTGGTGAAGGTCTTGGGTTCTAACATCCTTGATAAGCTTATCCCATGTCGGTGTTGTCCATTGTTCCACAAGATTATCAGGGGCATCTATCCTCTTCCACTTACTCCACATAGAACAAGATTATCAAGGACATCTATCCTCTTCCACTTACTCCACATTTTGGAGGCGACAATATTCCATTCTGAAATATCATGGAGCCTTATAAGATTCCGAGAGTGCATCCAAACTTTTAGTTCATGTCAACTGCTCAATTTGATTTAAATAATGTTCCAGTTCACAGCATGAGTTGACCACCCGCTATGAGGGTTGTTAGCCTCCCGAGGTAAGTGGAGGAGGGCCTGTGCGTTCTCAGCCTGCTTCCCTTAAGCCTGTTGGTGGTGTCATTAGTTACAGGCCAAGGTTTGAGAAAGATCCATTAGGCAGTGATTCTGCTTTACTAATGATTGCAGTGGATATTTCAGCACGGTGCCATTGCCTCTTGTAGTAAAAGCTTCTATGAGATTTATCAAATGTAATAAATTCCTCGATCTGGGAAAAATCAAAAGTTTCAAATTGACCTAGTTCAAACCTCATTTTGCAAAAGTTGTAACTTGATCTATTTACCAATAATAATAAGAAAAATGGCAAATACTTTTTGCTTGAGATGTAGAAAAGATCTATAACATATTTATGTTGAAATTTTGTTTTTTTATTGTTGTGGTAATGTTGAAACAAAGTGTATAATTTAATTAATTTATGTGGGGTTTAATCTTCAGTAAATTCAATGTTCAAATGTATGTAAAAGCTGAAAACCAATTGTGAAGGTTTGGCTAATCCTAAAAGACATCAATCCTGACAACATTCTAGTGTTAATCTTCCATCTAACATATGAGTTGAGTTAGCCATGGCCTTTATACAGTACTGAAAAATGTTGAAAAGTTGTTTTTTAATTTTTTGGGGGGAAATATGTCTCGTGAAAATGCTTTGCTCTCATTGTAACTAGTAATGAGTTGTTTGATCATAGAATCTCCAAAAAAATAGAAAAAGGGTCCATGGATCTTGAGAATTCCAAAGAATGATATGATTTAATTACGATCTTAATTTTTTGGGGGAGTAATATGTCTTGTGAGAATGCTTTGTTCTCATTGTAACTTGTAGTAAGTTGTCTGATCATAGAATCTCCAAACAGGTAGCAAAAGGGTTCATGGATCTTGAGAATTCCAAAGAATGATATGGCTTAATTAGGATCTGTACTTGGACAGCGAGTTGTTCTGGCACAAAGCTACATACCCCTTTCATCATAGTAGTTCACGAGAGACACCCTTAGTTGTTCAATATGAAGGTGTGGGCTGCTATCAATAGAAGATTTTCCATGCATATCAATAGCGGTTGATATTATATGTTTAGCAGTGGTCAATTCCCATGGTGAGTGGAATTGGATGCTAGGGTCCATACACTTTGAGATCTTGCTGAAAATCAATGAAGTTTTCTAGGCCATTAGCGAAGAACAAAGTGACCATGAGGGGATGAGATGGGATGAATTAATTCCGTGAAAGGGCATTGGAATTTTGTTTTGCTTGGACAAAAGCAAGACCCCAATTGATTTTGCATCTGGGCTATGAAGGGCTTGATATATATATATGATTGTTGTGTCATCCACATGTGAACTCCACGTTACTGACAAGGTTCCACGTAGGGTGGTAGTTGTAGGTAGTGCCACCCATATGGATTGGTGGGATGGAGATTCCAGTTATCAGCCATATGCACCATTGACCTTAAATTCTTTTGTCATCATTTGCTGTGTTTACAATCATAGAAGTGGTATCAGCAGCCTTAATTCAGTAATTGGGAAATGTAATGGAGGGGCTTACCATAGTTTTGGAATATATGATTGGGTGTTTTATAGATTTGTTTTTTGCATTAGTACTTGGGTGTATGAGCTTCATTCAGGAAGAAATTAGTTCTATACTGGGACTGATTGGTACTGTGTTTACTAAATTATTAGATTGTCTATGCACTACCCTCCATGCCATTGCAGAGCTTGTTGGGGGAAATCCTGTGGAATGTCATAGAGATGTTGGTTCAGTTACTGTTGACCATATTGAACTATTTGTAGATGCAGTGGCCTCTTTGATAGGTAGTTCATAAGGCTATGGAATGATATAACTCTAGGAGGTCTTCATCAGCAACTTATGAATTTTCTATAATATCTCACAAATAACTTGATTGAAGGTTTTCATTTGGATTCAAACTAAATTTTGTATATATGGATTGCAATCCTCTGATTGGCCTTCTAGCTCGCAGAATTGATGATGAAAATTTGATCCTTTAAATATAAGGATATGCACTAGCTTTATTTGTTCCTGAAAGGCTTTGCTTGGTTGGTCCCTAGTCTTTGACCTGAGATTTCAATGCCTTCTTAGGAAGATAAGGACCTGAATCTTATTTGGTTCTTGCTCTTTTGCAGGCCTTTATTGGTGCCGAATGCTATGATTACAATCCAGGGAAAATCTTCGGGTGGGGCCTAGCAGACACAAAGTAGAAATTCAAATTTTTTGAATGTTTTACAAGAGGTAAAAAATTTCAATTAGAAAGTAGCAAGAAAGCAGCACTGTTTTTTTGTTTTTGTTGAGAAGGTTTTTGTTGAGCAGGTTACATTAGCTACACCTTTTTCAGGTCCTTGATGATAAGTGGAGTGTCCACCTGAACTTTGAACAAAATTAAAAATTCTTCCCACAGACATGCTACGAGGGTTGTCAGCCTCCTGAGGTACGCGAAGGAGGGCCTGTGCGTTCTCACTCTGCTTCCCTTAAGCCTTTTGTTGGTGTCATTAGTTATAGGCCAAGGTTTGAGAAAGATCCAGTAGGCAGTAATTTTGTTTTACTGATGATTGCAGCGGATATTTCAGCACGGTGCCATTGCCTCTTGTAGTAGAAGCTTCTATGAAATTTATCAAATGTAATAATTTCCTCGATCCGGGAAAAATCAAAAGTTTCAAATCGACCTAGTTCAAACCTCATTTTGCAAAAGTTGTAATTTGATCTATTTACCAATAATAATAAGAAAAATGGCAAATACTTTTTGCTTGAGATGTAGAAAAGAACTATAACATATTTATGTTGAAATTTTGTTTTTTTATTGTTGTGGTAATGTTGAAACAAAGTGTATAGATTAATTAATTTATGTGGGGTTTAATCTTCAGTAAATTCAATGTTCAAATGTAGTAAAAGCTGAAAACCAATTGTGAAGGTTTGGCTAATCCTAAAAGACATCAATCCTGACAGCATTCTAGTGTTAATCTTCCATCTAACATATGAGTTGAGTTGGCCATGGCCTTTATACAGTACTGAAAAATGTTGAAACATTGTTTTTAATTTTTTGGGGGGAAATATGTCTTGTGAAAATGCTTTGCTCTCATTGTAACTCGTAATAAGTTGTCTGATCATAGAATCTCCAAACAAATAGAAAAAGGGTCCATGGATCTTGAGAATTCCAAAGAATGATATGATTTAATTACGATCTTAATTTTTTGGGGGAGTAATATGTCTTGTGAGAATGCTTTGTTCTCATTGTAACTTGTAGTAAGTTGTTTGATCATAGAATCTCCAAACATGTAGCAAAAGGGTTCATGGATCTTGAGAATTCCAAAGAATGATATGGCTTAGTTAGGATCTGCACTTGGACAGTGAGTTGTTCTGGCACAAAGTTACATACCCCTTTCATTATAGTACTTCACGATAAACACCCTTAGTCGTTCAATATCAAGGTGTGGACTGCTATCAACAGAAGATTTTCCATGCATATCAATAGCGGTTGCTATTATATGTTTAGCAGTGGTCAATTCCCATGGTGAGAAGAATTGGATGCTAGGGTCCATACACTTTGAGATCTTGCTGAAAATAAATGAAGTTTTCTAGACAATTAGCGAAGAACAAAGTGACCATGAGGGGTTGAGACGGGATGAATTAATTCCGTGAAAGGGCATTAGAATTTTGTTTTGCTTGGACAAAAGCAAGACCCCAATTGATTTTGCATATGGGCTATGCAGGGCTTGTTATATATATATATATATATATATGATTGCGTCATCCACATGTGAACTCCACGTTACTGACAAGGTTCCACGCAGGGTGGTAGTTGCAGGCAGTGCCACCCATATGGATTGGTGGGATGGAGATTCCAGTTATCAGCCATATGCACCATTGACCTTAAATTCTTTTGTCATCATTTGCTGTGTTTGCAATCATAGAAGTGGTATCTGCGGCCTTAATTCAGGCATTGGAAATCCCTGGAGAATTAATTCTTTCCATCTTGGGAAATGTAATGGAGGGGTTTACCATAGTTTTGGAATATATGATTGGGTATTTCATATATTTTTTTATTGCATTAGTACTTGGGTGTCTGAGCTTCATTCAGGAAGAAATCAATGCTATACTGGGACTGTTGGGTACTGTGTTTATATAATTTTTAGATTATTTGCGCACTGCCCTCCATTCCATTGCAGACCTTGTTAGGGAAATCACGGGGAATGTCATAGAGATGTTGGTTCAGCATTGTTGACCATATTGAACTATTTTGTAGATGCAGTGGCCTCTTTGAAAGGTAGTTCATAAGGCTATGGAAGGATGTAACTCTATGGAGGCCTGCATTAGCAACCTTATGAATATTCTATAATATATCACAAATAATTTGATTGAAGGTTTTCCTTTGGATTCAAACTAAAGTTTGTATATATGGATTGCAATCCTTTGCTTGGCCTTCTAGCTCACAGAAATGATCATGAAAATTTGGTCCTTTAAAGATAAGGATATGCACCAGCTTTATTTGTTCCTGAAAGACTTTACTAGGTTGGTCCCAGGTCTTTGACCTGAGATTTCAATGCCTTCTTAGGAAGATAAGGACCTGCATCTTATTTGGTTCTCTCTTTTGCAGGCCTTTATTGGTCCTGAATGCCATGATTACAATCTAGGGAAAATCATTGGGTGGGGCCTAGCAGACACAAAGTAGAAGTTCAAAGTTTTTTTAATGTTGTTCACTTGCAAAAGAGGTAAAAATTTTCAATTAGAAAGTAGCATTGTTTTTTGGTTTTTGTTGAGAAGGTTACATTAGCTGCACCTTTTTTGGGTCCTCGATGATAAGTGGAGTGTCCACCTGAACTTTGAACAAAATTAAAAATTCTCCACAGAGGTTCATCCAAAAAATTTCTCTCATAGAATGTAGAGAGACGGTCTCCATCCGGTAAACTTTACCCAAAAATAGTTTAAGTGGAAAGCCTAACATACTTTCCTCTAAACATGCGCATAGAATGTAGAGACACTCTCCATCCTGTAAACTTTACCTAAAAATAATTTAAGTGGAAAGCCTCACATACTTTCTTCTAAACATGGTTGAGAAATGTTGGTGAAGGTCTTGGGTTCTAACATCCCTGATAAGCTTATCCCATGTCAGTGTTGTCCATTGTTCCACAAGATTATCAGGGACATCTATCCTCTTCCACTTACTCCATGTTCTGGAGGCAGCATTATTCCATTCTTAAATATCATGCAACCTTATAAGATTCTGAGAATGCATCCAAACTTTTAGTTCATGTCAACTGCTCAATTTGATTTAAATAATGTTCCAGCTCACAGCATGAGCTAACCACCCGCTATGAGGGTTGTTAGCCTCCCGAGGTAAGTGGAGAGAGCCTGTGCGTTCTCAGCCTGCTTCCATTAAGCCCGTTGGTGGTGTCATTAATTACAAGGCGAAGGTTTGAGAAAGATCCATTAGCTAGTGATTCTGCTTTACTGATGATTGCAGTGGATATTTTAGCATGGTGCCATTGCCTCTTGTAGTAAAAGTTTCTCTGAGATTTATCAAATGTAATAAATTCCTTGATCTGGAAAAAATCAAAAGTTTCAAATCGACCCAGTTCAAACCTCATTTTTCAAAAGTTGTAATTTGATCTTTTTACCAATAATAATAAGAAAAATGGCAAATTCTTTTTGCTTGAGAGGTAGAAAAGACCTATAACATATTTTTGTTGAAATTTTGTTTTTCTATTGTTGTGGTAATGTTGAAACAAAGTGTATAGATTAATTAATTTGTGTGGGGTTTAATCTTGAGTAAATTCAATGTTCAAATGTATGTGAAAGTTGAAAACCAAATCAGGTATCTCAATCTGTCCCTCTGATTATTGGTTACAAATAAGATTGGCTCAATAAATGGGGAATTGATTTGATTTTAAAAATTTTATGCAACGATGTAAAGTGATATACATCCTCCATTCCTGTAAATTTATGTTCAGTGTTTTTCTTTTTTCTTTTTTATTTGAGAGCAGGCGGCTTACGAATATGGAGTGCCAGTAATCATTGAGGAAGAGGTTAACCATGCAGCATTTGCCTTTCTTTAAGCCGAGAATTTCAATTATTCCTCAGTTTGGAAAATTTGGTGGTAGATTTGTGACTAGTGTGTATTGGATTGTAAAATGAAGAATCTGAGCATTTTATCTTGATTAGATCCTCTACATCCATGGTTAGGTGGCAGCAAAGTTAGATCCCTCATTGCATAGCAATCAAGAGAAACAGGGCCTGCCAATATCACTGTTCGAAATGGTGCAAAAGTAAATTCAACCATCAGCTACATGGATTTTGTTATGGTATCTTAGGAGCATTTGATTAATAATGGTATTTTGTTATGGTCTTTTAGGTGCATTTGATTAATAATGGTTTTTTCAAAATTTGCGGATGAATTTTGAATTATTTCCTCTATTTTAGAAGCATTGACAATAGTGCAAGGACGAGAGAGCAGCAGAAAATGCTTGGTAGACTGTGCCCTTGAACTTGGCGGGGATGCCTTTAGAGGTATTTATCTATTGATCAAACCATGTTAGTCCTATTGCTACAGAGATTATGTGAAGACTATTTGACCTCACTGTTATGAGAACATATGAAGCAATTTGATATTAGTTCACTTTCTAATTCATACCTCTGTTCAAAGGAATGAAAACTGTTCTGGAGTGTCTACTTTGTGGTTGATCTATGAAGAACTTCCTTCGGCTTTTAAGGAAAGGCTTCAGGTGGTTTGTTTCCTACATCCAAGGCTTCAGTCAAGACTGTTTTTTGCAACCCTTGGCCGTTTCTTCTTGAGTGCAGGGTGAGTATTAAGCTGAGTTTGCATTTTGATTCAAATAATTCATTACAACTAATTGTTGCAGATGTGCTCATGCAATTTTTGATGTGTTATGCAGTTTATACTAGAAACTAAAGTATGTCAATCGTCTAGAATTTATCCGGGATTATGGGGTGATAAGAAATTTAATATTCCAAGAAGAGGAGGTAGTAGTAGATTCTAAATAAATTAGCAATGCAACAACATAAATGTTTGCAACAAATTTAGAGAGATCCACCTTCTTGAATAATGCACACACTACATGGATAATGGATTTCTGCACTTTATGCCTTACGGTGTTTCCTTTGCAACATTTGGTGCAAATGACTGCCCCTTTTTTTAGGAGAACAACTTTGAGCAACCAAACACTAACATTCTGTCTTCACAAGGAAGGTGTTCTCTACCAAGCCTAGCTTCTCTCTCAGAACCTTAACATCCCCTTTGCGAAGAGTTTCGTAAGAATGACAACAACCCGCATTTAAAGCATTTCTCCACCCCTCCTAATTAGAAATACAATTTTGGGTTCTCTACTAATTTTCTCCAGACCCATTTAATCTAACAATGGACATAAAGCATGTATATTTATACCTGTGTGTTGGAAATACCATTTTATATTTTAATGTTTAGTATTTTTGTTTTATTATTATTACTTGAATTTCTTCTTAACAAGTGGTTGTGTTTCTTTTGTTTTTAGTGAAAGTATGGGCTCCAATGTTGGTTCTCTTATTATGGAGTGTAATTCGTCTTTGAGAATTTTTCAATTATTAAATTAGGTTAGTCAATTGCTTAAAATAAAAAATTTATTTCAAAAAGTTTTTGTTGCTTTTTGACACTGGCTTGAAATATTAAACGTATTCCAAAATGTTTTTGTTACTTTATAGATAAGGTGTAGATTTCTTGGCTCTATGATGAAAATAATGAAGGGAAAATACATGTTAATCTATTACTTGTGCTCTTTGACTGAAAAATACACGGTGAGAGAAAAATGCATATTATGCTAATTGAGGAATGTTTTTCGCTTGTCGAACTTAACATTTTACAACAATGAACTAACAATATTCATGATGAAAATAGCAATATGGAAGATTTATCTGCATAATGAAAAAGGCAATATGGGAGATTCCAATCACGTTCTAAGGCAAATTTTTAAAATGTGGATGTGACAAAAGGTTGTTGTGGAAGGTGTTCTTTGTATATGGGAAATTTCTTGATCATTGTGTATAATCCTAATGTTGATAGATATGTCTACTAAGTGGTTCCAGTTAATGGGGCATTGATTTGAGTATTCAATATATTTTTATTCTTTATCAAAGTATTCTTTTGTTGTATTTGTGTTCTTCAATTTATGCCTTAAGGCGTTTCTTTTGCAACATCTTGTGCAAATGCTAGTATAACCTCTAATCAATATTCTTCTTCTTATCAATCTATCTGCTTAAAACACCCACATTTATCTAGACGCCCGCATTTTATAACCCTCGCCAAACATAGACGTGGCGATAGTTGATTGAGTGGGTAAGACAACCTCTATGTGCCACGCTTTATCACTCACACTCACGCAACGCAAACAGAAAATGACATGAAAAGCGTTATTTTGGATTCATTCCTTCACACGCATGAACCACAACACTCAAAATTATCGTTACATTCTTCCCACATTCATCCCTTTAATCTCATCCTTAGCGTTGTGAATGAGATGTCAGTATTATTATGAAATTTCGTTTCGAATGGGTAACCATTTTCTTTAAAATACTGGATTATATTAACATTTTAATATTATTAAATGTAGTAATTCCTTTATCAAATAATATTACTTCTGATAATCAAATAATATCACCTCTAATAATATCACATCCACGCCATACTTGGTTGTGTGAATGAGATAACCTCCGTGTGCCACGCTTTGTGAGGCAAAGTAATGTTTGATTACTTAATACAACTTTATCATTTGGAAGTTACTATTTCAAATTAATTTAAAAAAGCACGTGTAATTAAAAAATTTATGTGTTTTACACATATTATTATAAATATGGATTCATACATAAAGTATTATTATTTAATTTCACTTTACAATGAAGTTAAACACTAAATTGGTGTATGAGATCACTTGTTTGTGAGATAAAGGACCCACATATTAATTTAAAAAAAGTATGCGTTTCTGTTGAATTTAGGCTTCTCTGATCCATATTAATATTTTTGAGAAGAGTTTTAAGCGGAAATCACATTATAAATCATTTGCGGGTGCGTTTCAAATCAACCAATGTGGTTCATCGTGAGGACATCATAATTCATTTGTGGATACGTTTCGATCGACAAGTTGAAGAACCAGATCATGCACCAGATCATGGTTGCAGTATAAATAGAGAGCCCAGATTATCTAACAGATATACCTGACCCAGAACAGCTAATATACTTGACCAAGAAACTATTGCATTACACAAGGTAATCTTATATTCACTATTTTATAATTAAAAGATTTATGTGTTTTACATATATTATTATAACTATTGATTTATACATAAATTATTATAAAGAGTGATTTATTTATTATTATTATTATTCAATTTCAAGGTTACATTGTGTATGAGACTCCTTGTTTGTGGGACAAAGGACCGACCTTTGCATCTCTGTTTTTGAACCTGTAACTTCTTAATAAGAAACACATTCTCTTAACCATTACTCACAATAAATTTTCTACTTAAAAATGAGCATTTCAAATAAATTAAAAAAATTACGTGTTTATTATACATAAAGTTTTTATAATTAAAAAAATGATATGTTTTCCACACCTTTCAAGTTACAAGGAACTATTCATTTTAGTGATTTATTACTAACAAGAAGTTCATCATTACACATGAGTGTTTCAAATTAATTAAAAAAATTACCTTTTTTTTAAACCTAGCATTTTTATAATTACAAAAATTATATGTTTCCCACCCCTTACAAGTTACACGTAGCGATCTATATTTTAATAATTTATTATTCACAAGAAGTTCACCACTTACAAATGAGCATTTCAAATTAGTTAAGAAAGTTACGTGTTTCTCATACCTAGCATTTTTATAATTACAAAAAATTATGTGTTTTCCACACCTTATAAGTTACAGTGAGCTATTCATATTTTAATGATTTATTACTCACACCAAATTCGCCACTTGCAAATGAACATTTCCAATTAATTAAAAAAGTTATGAGTTTCTCATAAATAAAGCTTTTATAAATAATTTTTTTTTATGTGTTTTCCACATCTTACAAGTTACAAGGACTGATTCATATTTTAATGATTTATTACTAAGAAGAAGTTCACCACTTACAAATGAACATTTCAAATTAATTAAAAAAGTTATATTTTTCTCATACCTAACATTTTTATAATTAAAAAGTTTATGTGTTTTCCACACCTTACAAGTTACAATGAGGGATTCTTATTTTAATGATTACTCACAAAAAGTTCACCACTTACAAATAAGCATTTCAAATTAATTAAAAAAGTTATGTGTTTCTCATACCTAACTTTTTTATAATTAAAAAAACTGTGTTTTCCACACCTTACAAGTTACAATGAGTCATTCATGTTTTAATTATTTATTACTCACAAGAAGTCCACCACTTACAAATGAGCTTTTCAAATTAATTACGAAAATTATGTGTTTTTCATACCTAACCTTTTTATAATTAAAAAAAAATTATGTGTTTTCCACACCTTAGTGTTATGTTTTAAAGGCAAGGAAAAAATAGAAATATTAATAACTAACACAGATAAAAGAAATCACACATAAAGAACACCAATAATTACCCACACATAAAAAACACCAATAATTACCCTTAGAAACCCTGACTCCCCGAAAAATACATCCTAATAAAACTCTATTGGATTTATAGAAGTCTATTGGATTTAGCCAAAACCTTGACCAAGCTAGTGAGGGAGCACTGCTCAGCCCTTGGTCCCATACATTGACCTCAGAGACCATACTCAACCCTTGGCCTGTTTCACTTGTACACTTGGTCCCATACATTGACCTCAGAGACCATACTCAACCCTCGACATGTTTCACTTATAAGGGAGACCTTGCTACACTTTGGTGCTTGGCACCCTTACAATGGAGACAAATAAGCCTATTTATAGGCTTCATTCCAACCAAATACAACTCACATAAAGCCAAGGGTCACAAAACCATGTCCCTAAAACGATTACATGTACATTTTCATTCCCAAGGTAAGGATAATCCTAACAATCCCCCCTTAAGCTTGACTAGGGAATTGATATGGATTCAACCCCCTAAATATCTCAAAACTCTAGAATTCAACATGCCTAACCATATCATTTTCATTATAAGGAATATAATTCTCGTTCATTGCTTCTTGCATTCTCTTGAGTTTCCTTTTTCGATGCACTCTATTATAAGGAATATAATTCTTGGTTCATTGCTTCTTGCATTCTCTTGAGTTTCTTTTTTCAATGCACTCTACAGTGACATTGAAGTGCATATAAAAAGAATCCATCTACCATTTCCTTTTTCGATGCACTCTACAGCGATATTGAAATGCATATAAAAATAATCCATCTACCAAATTACATGGGTCACAAGCCACTACCACTGCAAGTCCTCTAAAAGTTCTCTTGAGATACATGGTTCATCCATTAATTAGTCCTTAACCATTTCTAGTTATTACACATTTAACTTTGTAGTACATTCTCACCAACTCCATAATTCATAACCTTTCACTTGACCATGATTTATTTGTTGCTTCCTTTTCCCTCTAAACCACTTTGAGTCCTTTCTCCATTATTCTATTTCAAGGAAAAAGGCTTTTGTATGTTGACATATTCCATGAGGAAGGGATCATCAAAGTAGTAAACCAAAAAAAATGGCATAACATCCCATAAAAAAAATCATACCCAAATTCAAAATTGCGCACATGAAACATCCACCAGTTCATATGTAATCTTACAATACCGTTAAAGAAGGCGCGCGTGGAAATTTCCTCATAGGCGCAGCTAAATATCGATCTTCTCCTTTTCACACAACAGAATACACTTCTTTGTTGAGATTAATGTAGAAATTGTTCAAACCGAAATTTAGATTAGGATTTTGTTCCTTTTTTATAAGATTCAGTAATATGTGATTGTTATATATATTTTACTTTTCTTTTAAGGAATGAAAGATAGAGCGTGTACCGCAGCGGTAGACTTACAGTTGTGTTTCAAACCTGTAAGTTGCTCAGCTGTTTAATAAAAATTGATATTTGACATATTTGACATGGTATCAGAACTACAGAAATGAGGAAGCATGTACCCTGAGTGGAGAAAGACAGGCGCATTTGAGGCAAAATCAACGTGGACTTTGGCGAGAAAATCGCATTGATTTCACTTCTTCCCTCGTGCGATTTTTTATCTTGAGAACGACGGGAGTTCTTGAAGGAAAATCGCGCCGACTGCAGGTGTCCAGCGATCGGAGGCTGCTGCCTGTGTTTTTTGTATTTGCTAGACAAACGCAATGTGTTGGATCTGAATCCGTGGAGGAGGCCAGCACTGCGTGGAGCTTGTGTTTAGAGACACCAGTCGCAGATCAGCTCATTCAACAGGAATATAGCTGCGTTCAACAGCGATATGTTCACCTCCTCGTCGTATTTTTAACCAGATTTGCTCGTTCAACAGGAATAGCTGCGTTAACCAGGAATCTTCCTGGAGGCCACGTGGATACATTGGATGCCCTGAGGTGTGCTGCGTGAGGAGATGGGTGCACGAAAGCAAAATATCTGCTCAGAGGTCGTGGTTGACATGGTATCGCCATATCATAATCGTTGTAATGCGTATTATTTTTTTACAGCGATTCATATTGGAGCCAATTGTTTTTTTAAAAAGGAATAATTATCGCTTTTGATAATTAATGTTTTTTTAATTAAAATTTTCCAACTCTTTAATTAAAAAAATATGGAGGGGTTCTTTAATTCTTTAATGGAGGGGCGATCATTTTTCAAAAGGGAAGGAATGTGAAGTTTGATATGGGGTTTGTAATTTAAGTTTTTTAATTAAAGAATTCAAGCTTTTTAATTCTTTAATTAAAGAAGGAGGGGTTTTTCATTTGAAAAAGGTGGTGCAATTGGGAGAAAGAGGATTTGGGTTCGTTTTCACTAGATTTGGTGTTTGGTAGTGTTGTGTTTTGTAAAAAAAGATTGGGTTGTTTTTTTTTTTATTGTTGGGTTGAAGTTTTTTTTATTCATTCAACGTGAATAATAAATTAGCATAAGCTTACTTCAATGAAAACAAGAGGCTGGATGGATCCAATTATTTTGGTTGGAAATTCAAGCTACAAACCCTGCTTAAGAGATGGAATGCATGGACGATTGTGAACAACGATGAGGTGAAGCCAAACCTCGTTGCAGGAGGAACAGAAACAACAATCCAAGATTGGGACAAGTGGGAGATTAAGGCGAGAATGCTCTTAAAATTGTGAGTCAAAGATTGCATTATCCCCCATATCCGTTATTGCAAGAGTGCACCAAAGATCTGGAAGAGGCTCAAGGATCTCTATGAGGTCAAGACCACCAATCGATTAATGTTCTTGAAGAGAAAGATTCTCTCCATTAAGATGTAGGATAATGAGATAGTTATAGCATTCATTTCGCGGATGAAGGAGCTCAAGAACAAGCTAGTGATATCGGTGAAGTTATGTGAGATACAAATCTGGTCACGATTACCATGAATGGTATGACGAGTATCAGATGTTCATCATTGGCTTGAATGCAAGAGAAAAAGGCCCTATATTTGAAAACTTGGTAGGGATCCTCGTGCAAGAGGAGGAGAGGCGACTGACTCATAAACCCCAGAGTTTCGATATGGCCTTAATGACAAAGAAGAAGCCTTTCATAGGAAAGCCAAATGCAGCATAGAAGAGCAGCGTAGCCCCACAGAGAAAGATGCCCTCACCCCAAGGTGCGTTTTTCAATAGAAATGAATCTGCGAATAAATGTTTTTATTATGATAGAACCATCCATATAGCTAGATACTGCATGAAGAAGAAGTTTGATGAAGGTTAGAAAAGACATAAGAAAAATGTAGGTCATTTTGTTGATGAGGAACACAGTCATAACATAAGACTATTCATATCTGACTCTGCACTTTCGCCCAAGGAGGATGAAGGACATACTTGGTTTGTTGACTTAAGTGCATCCATCCACATGACAGGGAACAAACAGTGGTTTGATGACTTTAAAGAAACCAATAGTGGAGCAAACATCTATCTTGGCAATGATAGAGGGTACCAAATCAAAGGTTATGGTAATATTCCTGTTGGTTTGCCTAATGGAAATATTAGACATATCCATAATGTGATGTATGTACCAGGGATAAAAAAGAATCTGATCTATGTTTCTACTATAACTGATCAGAATCTCAAGGTAGAGTTTTATAAATCATATTGTGTCATTAAAGACCTATTGGATTGTATGAATCCTATTTCATTAGGTATTCGTGTGGGAGGATTGTACAAGCTAAATGTCAAAAGCACACCACATCAATCATTGGAATCATCTGCCATGAATCCAGTGGACTTATAGCACCATAGGTTTGGCCATATTAACTTCAATGATCTATTGCTTTTACAGAAAAGAGGTATGGTCGAAGGTCTTCCTGTTTTAAAATCTACTCATATTGATTTTGATGCATGTGCACTAGGAAAGTTACACAGAGATACATTTCTTGTGAATCATGATAGAAATAAGAGAGATATACTCAAGCTGGTACACACAGATCTATGCAGACCTATGCAGACAAGGTCTTTAGGCGATGCATACTATTTTTTACTGTCTATTGATGACTCTACTAGATTTACTTGTGTGTATTTCCTCAGGAAGAAGAGCAACACTTTTGAATTCTTCAAGGAGTTTAGAAGTATGGTTGAAAAGAAGATAGGTAAATGCATCAGGATTCTCCACTTGGATCAAGGGGGAGAGTACAAGAAATCTTGTGTACTCAAATGCAACAAAGATAATGGGATACAACAGAAATTTATAGTACCCCACACTCCTCAACAAAATGGGGTTGTAGAGAGGAAAAAAAGAACCCTTGCGGAGTGTTCTCGCAGTATGTTGAAAGGTAAGAATCTTTCTAACGAATTTTGGGCTCAAGCAATTAATACTGTAGTATATCTAACGAATAGGAGTCCAACAAGAAGTTTAGTTTTTAAAAATTGTTTTGAAGCTTTATTTGGCTATAAGCCTGTAGTTAAGCATTTGAGAGTTTTTGGCTACAAAGCCTTTGCCCATATCCCAAAGGAAGATAGAAAATAAACTTGACTCAAAGGCCATCAAATGTATCTTTGTTGGGTATTGTACAAAATTTAAGGCTTACAAACTATTTAATCCCTCTACTCATAAAGTGTTTGCAAGTAGAGATGTAGTTTTTCATGAGGAGGTTAATGATGGAAGCCATGAGAGTGCTAATGAAGATTGGCACGTGCCCTTGTTGGTGGAAGAAGGAAGTGATGAATCAGGTGACAACAATGAGCAACAACAACAACATTAGCAGGAAGGGAAAGAATATGATGTAGTTGTCAAGCCAAGTCCAGAAAATGATGATCAGACAAGGTTTGAAGCTACCCCACCACTCAGGAGATCAGGTAGGAAAGCTCAGTTGCCAGCAAGATATAGGGAAAATGCTTTTATAACTAGTATGATGAATGTTTTTGAACCCTCTAGTTATAAAGAAGCCAGTAATATAGTGAATGGAGGGTTGTTATGGAAGAGGAATCTGAATCAATTCTCAGAAACAAATCTTGGGATTTAGTTAAACTACCTAAAGGAAAACGACTCATAGGATGCAAATAGTTGTATAAGCCTAAATTTAAAGCATATGAGAGCATAGATAAGTATAAAGCTAGACTGGTTGCAAAGGGGTATTCACAACAAGAAGGCATATATTATGATGAAACATTTGCCCCTGTAGCTAAATTAAACACAATCAGAATGATAATTGCTTTAGCTACCAAACACCATTGGATGATTCACCGGCTAGATGTTAAATCTACATTTTTAAATGGGGACTTAAAAGAAGAAGTATACTTAGTGCAACCTAAGGGGTTTTTCAAACAGGCGGAAGAGCATCTAGTTTACAAGTTGAAGAAAGCGTTGTATGGATTAAAACAAGCACCCAAGTCATGGTATGACAAAATTGATTCATTTTTCTTGCATCATGGTTATAAAAGAACAAAAACTGACCCTAATCTTTATACCGTGTTTGATAAAGAGGGGAGGATTGTTTTGATTTATTTATATGTAGATGATCTAATCATTACAAGGAATGTTGACGATCACATTAAAGAAATCAAAGAATAGATGTCACAAGTTTTTGAGATGAAAGACCTTGGAGAGCTACACTATTGTTTGGGTTTGGAAGTCTCGAGGGATTCTGAACAAACTTTTCTATCACAAAGTAAGTATGTAAAGAGCTTATTGGAAAAGTTCATAATGGATTACCGCAAAGCTACAACAGTACCTTTACAACAGAATTTAAAACTTCAGAATGATGATGGATCTAAAGAGGCAAATGCTACATTGTATAGACAACTGGTTGGGAGTCTTATCTACTTGACTATAACTAGGCCTGATTTGGCATATGCAGTCAATGCATTGAGCCAATTTATGTGAAAGCCCCTTGAGAGCCATTTGGTTGTAGCTAAATGTGTTTTAAGATATCTTGAGGGAACCTTAGATTTTGGTACTGTTTATATTAATTCGTGTGATGTTAGATTGAAAATTTTTTCAGACTTTGATTGGGTTGGAAATGTAAATGATAGACGATCCATAACAAGCTATGCATTCAACATTGGATTCATGATCATTACATGGAGTAGGAAAAAGTAGAACACAGTATCCTTGCGTTGTGCAAAAGTTGAATATCAAGCTATTTGTGCAACGACATGTGAAGAATTTTTTTTATTTTTTATTTTTATTTTTTTTGCAAAATTTCTTACCAATGCTCTTTTTGGTTACTTTGGTGATGGTAAAAAAATGTTCATCTTCATTCATTATTCCAAAGAGTTTTTGATGGCGCGATGTGCATGCTACCATATTTTTTGACAAAAGATAATGACTTATGACCATTGTTGTGGAGTCTTTTTCATTACATGTCCAAGGCCATAATGGGTAGAGTTAGTCAATTTGTTAAGAAGTAATTAGTGTGTATCTTTTTTTCTCAAGTAATTAGAATATAAGTTTCCTATGATTCAACGCATGATTAATCTCTATTAGGTTTATTATCTAACAATTTCTCTTTAGATAAAGTTCCACTAGTGTGTGTAGGAACTATATTATTTAATACATAATCAAGCTCTGTCAATTCTATTAATGAGAGAGGCCTAGCACTCCTCAACACTCTTGGCACATCTTAACATGATTTGGCCCACACTAACATTCCTTGGCACCTCACATGTCTTCGAACATCTTTGTGCCTAGAAAGTCTTGTCATGACTAGAACACACAAGCACATGTTGGCAGACCCTAGCATAGCATAACACTCTCCTAGCATGTGTTGGAATGCCATGTAGTCCCTAGAAAGCCCTGAAACAATTTGGTGTGAATTAACATACATTAACACTTGGAGCACATTGGCACTTGGCATGTATTGGAACCTATTATTAGTGTGCCTAGCATGCCCCTTTGAAAACAGATAACATCATAAATTATTAATCCTCTTATGTGTTCATTTCCTTACATTTTAGCTTGGTTATTCCTTTTGTTTCCTTAACAGTCCTTGACACATATTGGCATACCCTGGCACCATGCACATCCTAGCATGCCTTGGCACTATTTGGCACATGCTAATACACATTAGAAATCCATAACACACTATGGAACTTCTTGACATGCCTTGATATTCTATAGCATGGCTTACCAGTGCTTAGCATACCTTGTCACTCCCTCCTTGGCATCCCAACTAGCACCCATTGACACTCCCTAACACACCCTCATATTCATTCACCTCCATGAATTTCTACCTAGTTATCCCTTGTGTTTCCCTAGTACTTCCTAACACTCCTGGGCATGCATTAGCACTCTTTGGCACACCTTAGCACTCTTCGACATGCCTTGCCACTTCATAACATGTGTATCACTCCCTAACACACATTGGAACTTGGCATGTGTTGGTGCTTGGCTAGTCTTAGGATGTATAGCATTCGTCGAGATGCCTTGGTATGCTTTGGCATGGTTTGATATTAAAGTTATTTGAGATCAACTATTGGAAAGTAGATGAGAAGTACCAGAGGAATATTTGGCACTTAGAATGCACTAACACTTGGCACCTATTATTGGTTTGCCTAGCATGACCCTTTTGGAAAATGTAAATTGATGACTTATTAACCCTCTTATGTGTTCATTTCCTTGTAGTTTAACTTGTTTCTCATTTTCGTTTCCTTTACATTATGTGGAACATATTGTGACACCCTTGCACATCTTGGCATGCCTTAGCACTTGGCACATCTTAGAATATTTGGCATGCCTTCGCATGATATGGAACATGTTAGCATTCCCTAGCATGTCTTAGCACTCAGAACTAGCCTCACACCCTCATAACTAAAAATTCATGTGACATTGACATACTCCAGCCACAATAACTTGAACAATTGCACCTAATACAAGTAGATTGTGCGTTTTTCACCTAAGAACTGCCTATAACTCATCTTAGGTCACTCATGTCCAAGCTCAACTTGTCCGACTTAAGAATTTACCAATATAAGGATCACATCTAGCCATGGCCATAAAACAACTAAGCAACATAGATTACACAAACAATATTTCACATGTATGTCCAATTCATATAAACAATAGAGCATTAATAAATAGTTTGAAAGAACCACATGATATAATCTTGCACAAGTCAAGTGCCCTGAAACTTATACACAATAATGTACAATATGCAATTGTCTAAAATAGTTTAAAACATGAGAATTTGGCCAAAATGTGCCATGTCATATAAAAATAATAGCTAAAGAAAAATAGTGTTGTGCCTAACGGAAATTCTCCCTTTGTCTAAAATTTCTCTGTCAATCCCCTTATCGAAAACGTAGGCTTACCCCTTGCAAATGCTATTATGAACTTCTCATAACAAACTTCATTTTTCACACACTTGAATTAACTAACACTCCCTAGCAAACACTCTTATTTGTTCATTTCCATGCATTTTGACCTAGTTATCCCATGCTATGCCTCATCACTCTCTAATGCTCCTCAACATTCATTGATATTATCTGACATGTGTTAGCATGCCATTTCATTCCAACCAATTCCTCGCTTGACTACAAGAGTTTGAACAAGTTACGATTACAATAGATAGACTATTTTTTTGAATTGTGTATCTTGGGAGCTACTCCACAAGCCTAGTGAGATGGGTTTGTGTGAGTTTGGTCATAAAAGTCTTTGTGGGAAAATAACCCAAGCGAAGGGGTTTTGGACCCAAGATGGGGTTTAAAATCTAAAAGAAAATAAAAAAGGAAAATTAATATTTCCAAAGGTCTAAGTGGATAAAACTCATAAGTTCTAGAGGGTTCCTAAGAGGCCTATCTAGGAAAAGATATTTAAGTAGGGATTAGTATGAAGGCAAGGACATCAAGTGAGAACGAGCTCATTTGATCAAGGAGGCCAAGGGATATGTATTCCTAACATAGGTCGAGTTAGACGACTGAGTAAGGGTTGTTAAAGGGAGGCCATCATCATCCACCAATAGAAACATCATCATGTGAGGGTTCCCTTCTAGTAGATTGAGCTCAAGAGATGTGGCTCATGAGAATTTGGGCATGTGATTTTAGTGGTGTTTTTGCATGAAGGTCACATCAAATTCTGAAATAGAAAAGAGGGTTGTGAACCTATCTTGTGGTGGTTAGTAGGTTGTGTTATCACCTAGAACTGCAGTGATATGTACATAACGTTGTCCATAAAATTTTTTGTTCTCCAAAAATAGGTGTCTAATGGTTATTGCCCTATGTTTGTTACTTAGGGATCGTGTTTTATAAAGGTATTCATATGAATCATTTTCAAAAGCCGTTAGTCATCCTCCATCATGATTGTATAAGATATGTCTTGTCTTATACACGTCACTAGTCCTTTTCGCATTTTTGCAGCGCAATCTTATTGGTTGATTTTGCAGCGCAATGATGTTTTAAGTTCTTTCACACCGTGTCAGTAACCAGCCATTTCGTAGCGCATATTGTTAACTTATAACTGTCTGCGCTATGAAATCGCGGATTCGGGGATTTAAGCAACACTGATTCTTAGAATGTCATGTCTGAGGGATGAGTCAGTATGTCTGTCCGTTTAATTGTCAGAATGGCGTCCTTTTCAAGCAAGTATAAGCCATCATTTCCCCAATAGGTTCATAACCACGCACATAAAATCATTCAAATGGTCTGTAATGCTGGTAGTCGTATGATGTTTGTTAATATTGTATGAATTGGTCCGTTTGCATGATAAGACTGATAAGTTGCGGAGGAGCCCGAGTTCATTCTCTATAAGGAATCTGATTGCAAGCGAGCCGGCATTCAAAAGTTTGAATTTGCATTTGAAGTTGAAGCTGATAGTGTTTCTCTGCGCAAAGGAGTTCAAAGAAAAATGGAGAAGAAGGGGCATCGGTCTGGAAGATGTCAAAGAACTGAACCTGTGGGATTGGATCTCGCATTGAGAGATGAAGGTGTGAGACAAGCCTTTCAGGATGCTGGTTGCTGGTCTTTTTGTGAAAAGCTACAAAGGGGGCATGCTGAGGTAACAAAAGCATTTTCCTTAAATTTTACTGGTTTAAGTTCTAAAGTAGCTATGCTAGAATTCC